>JAOQIF010000299.1:0-88070 GCA_026260285.1 Colletotrichum sansevieriae
CTTTCGTTCTATAAATATTATAAACCATCGATTTTTATCGTAGGTTGCAGGGGTTATAGGACCGCAGAGGTCTGAAGCAACTTTATAATATAGAGGATATTCCTTATTATAGTTATTAGCTGTTTTATTAGCTTTATTTGTAGACTTTGCTTTATTATAAGTTTCGTAGTTATTAAGATTAACCTCTTTATAGTTATCTTTATTTATATTATTTATTATATTATTAAGTAGTTTATTTAAAGCTTGGTTACTTATATGACCTAGTCTTTTATGCCAGGTTAGAAACTCATTATCTTTTATTTCAGATTTATTATAGATCTTTTTATATTTATATTAAGTCTTCTGTGATATATTTATATATTGACCACTTTGTCAAGCTTTAGGCTTAGAAGTAATAGTCTTTAAAGGTAATTGATATAGTTTAAACTTTATTACCCCCTTACAAAGAGTCTAATTATATTATAAACTATATAATATTATAGTATCTTCATAGAGTATTGAAGCAATCTTATATTGCTTAAGTCTTTTTTGACTAATTAAGTTAATACCAAGTTGCGGCATATAATAACAGTCTTTTAGGATAAACACTTTATGATATAATAAGAACTGTATTGCAATATCACCTTTTAGATATATATTAAGATGCTTTGCTTCTCCCTATCTAAACTTATAGTTTATATTTATAGAGTTTATTAATAGTGACTTATCTGTTATTATATGAATAGAAGCACTAGTATCCAAGTAGAAGTCAGATTTAGATTTATTTATATATCTAGTTTTCCTAATAGTATCTATAATTATATCACCTAGAAGGTTACTATTAGTTATACTATTATTATTTTTATAACTTAGGGATAAACTTACGTTTTCCTATTCTACTCTTTCTTCTTCTTTTTCCTCAATAGGAATATCTATAGCTATAGAGTCTAGAAGAGTCGTATTAACTTCTTGAGTTATATTAACTTCTTCTATATCCTCATCTGAAGAATCTTCTTCAGTAATAGCTTTCTTAGCTATTAAGGCTTTTTAGGCTTTATATAGAGCCTTCTTAGATTTATTAGGTTTAGACTTTATAATCTTTCCTTTATCCTTAAGTTTCTAATAAGAAGGAGCCTTATTAGGATTTAAGAAGAAATAGTCTTCAACCTTATAGTTCTTTAATTTATAGTAAGTACAAAAGAGTCCCTTAGTCTTTTTCCAAGGTTTCTTAGACTTATTAGTCTTATCCTTAGTATATAAGATAGTTGAGGAGACTTTTCTCTTTGCTTTATCAATAAGATTAGCAAAAAGAGACTTAATTATAAAAGAGTCTGAGTCGTTTCTTAGAGCTTAAGTTATATTAGTTATAAAACCTTTATACTTATTATCCGGACTATTTAAAACCTAGGCTATTATAACTAGCTTAGGTAAATCTATAGTCTTAAGGGCAAGAGTGTCTATAAGCTCTTTAACTTTATTAAGATATTCCTCCATAGAAGGAAAGTCTTCTAGAGTTATATTAAAGAACTCTTTGCAGGTTAAGTATTCTGAGGTAAAACCTATAGGCTTATAGAGATCCTTTAGTTTAACCCAAGCTATAACGCCTATAAGAGAGTCTTTTATAACTCTTAATAGTGAATCTTCACATAGAAGCTTCATATATACTAAGACCTTAAGATCTGCTTCCTTTTGGGGTGCAGTCCTAGGCTCTTCCGTTAAACTAGCTTTTATATCCTTACTAATAAGTAGAGCCTCAAAACGAGTTGCCCATACTTAATAGTTAAGACTACTAGATAAACGAGGGATATGCTTCTCCATAGTTGAAAAGAAGTTATTTAGACTAAGTAGTCTAACTAGTTGAGAAGAGATTCTTAACAACTATATAGAGTATATTACTCTATTATGAAGCAGTTCCTAATCTCTTTGAAGAGAAAGGAAAAGGATAGGCCAATTCAGATAAATCTGTAGTAGAAAGAGTTGGATCGTTGCAGAGTTGATCGTTGCAGAGTTGATAGTTGCAGTCTTCTAAGTGGCTGGGCTCATAACCACTTAGAACGAAGGAGTGCAGGTAGACGACGTTGATGAGATAAATAGATTGTATTATAGTGAATGATAATAATGATGATCTATCTCTCTAGGTAGGGAAAAGTGACTATATATATAGTTATGAGGTAGGTAACTAACCTATCCTAGGCTTAGTTAACTATTTATAATAGCCTTTACTAGCCTGAAGGTAGTCTTTTGGTAGTAGGCTTAACCTTTACTAGCCTGAAGGTAGTCTTTCGGCAGTAGGCTTAACCTTTACTAGCCTGAAGGTAGTCTTTTAGTAGTAGGCTTAACCTTTACTAGCCTAAAGGTAATATATCAGCAGTTACCTATTAACTGTTATTTGAATCTTCAGTTGAGAAACCTCTTTTATATGTAATTATTAGACGTATAGTCTAAGTTTATATAGGAAAAAACAGATATTTATATATAAATATAATATTTTGTCTCAAGGGAAAACTAGAATTATATATATTTCTCCTTGTTATAAGCCTTCTATTTGATATTTATAGCTATTATCATTTTATCTAGCTATTATTATCATTATTATTATTGTATTAAGGCTTTATTTCCTAGTAAAACCCTTATTTTTCTAGATATAGAAGAAACCTTCTAAGTACCTTTATTATATCTTTATATATTACAAGTATTATAGCCTTATCATAATATTATTATTATATTATTATATTATATCTTAGGTACTTCAGAAGTAAAACTTCCTTTTGTTATTTTCCTAAGGAAAGGCCTATAGTATTATTATTATATCTTATTATAGGTTGCCTCTTTATATATATATATATAAGTATTATAATACTCTAGGAAATAATCTTAGGTAAGCGTAATATAGTCCCTTATGTATAGTTTTTAAGTAGGGGTATATTTGACATTAGGTCTAGGTTTAACGCCTTATATATATCAAACTAGAGAACCTCTTATATATTTATCTCTAGAATATATTGAATTCTAGGAGATTATTCTACTCTAGTAGACCTAAAGTAGGCTTTATAAGAAGTATTATATATCTATTATTATCTTTTTCTTTTCTTTTAATATAGGTTATTATTATTTATACTCCCCCCTTACTTTATATAGAGAGTATTATTTTTATACTTCTTATTATATATATAAGTCTTTATTTTTATATATACGTCTAAGACTTTATTATTTATAGTATTTATATTATGAGGGTAAGGATCTAACCCTTAAGTAAGAAAGCCTTTTAATTATTTTAGGAGCGGTATATAGGCTTCATTATAGTAGAAGACTTTTATTATTATAGTATTTATATCTTTTCTTCTTATTATTAGGTGGCCACCCTTTTTAGAAAAGAAATATATATATACTTCTTTTAAGGGATTTTATATATACTTAGAAGTATATTATATATTATATATTATATTATTATATTTTATATTTATAGGCTTATTTTTATAATCCTTAATAAGATCTATATTAAGCCACGCTGTAGACCTCATACTTCTACTATTATAAGTAAATTCTATTATATATTAAATAGAATATTATACATATTATTATCAAGAGGCAGGGTTATAAAGGCTATTTTTATTATGTAGCTTGTATTATATAAACCTTTTTTCTTTTTATATTAGAGCAGAGGGATTTAAACAAGAAGTATAATTAATCTCCTTATATATTATTATATATATTAAGAAGAATGTGATTGGTCTTATTTATTATTGTTATTATTATTATATTATTATTAACCCTCTACCTATTTTATATTATATTTATACTCTTAAAAAAGTGTATTATAATATAGAGTATAAGTTATAAGTTATAGTATTAAAGATATATATATTCCTCAATTAGAGAAGTCTCTCTTATATTATAGTTATATATTTATTCAAAACCTCTTTCTTATTATAAATATTAAAGAATGAGAATTCTTCTTTCTTTTTACATGTAGATATTATTTATAGTACAGAGTATTTTTCATTCAAGAGTAGAAACTCTTAAGAGTATTCTAGAGAACTTATTTATTCTCTTATACATATATATATAAAGTATTATATATCTTTTCCCTTTAAAATAGCAAGGGTATTAGATTATTATATATATATTTTCTTTTATTGTTTTCTTTTTTATATATATTTCCTTAGGATTAAGAATCCCGTAAGGATTTTATTACTATTATTTATTGCTTTATGTATTAAGAGAAATATATCTCTTTATTTTATTTTACCTAGAGAGGAATTAATCTCTTTAGGTTTTAGTTTATACTTATTATTATTGATATTGATATTATTATTATTATTATTATTATTATTATGAAAATACTATTAGTATTTATTGAAGAGTATAGAAGTTATATCTTTCTTATGAGAAGTATTATTATCCTTTTACATAGGAGAGCATATCTCAAATTTTTAAAGGATATAAAAGACTTATTTTATAATATAAAAGTCTTTTTCAGTATTATTATCATTATTCTCTTCATTAAGAAAATAAATCCCCTTTTTATTAAGGTAATAAATACCTTTTTATTAAGATTGAGGATATAAATCCATTTATATTTAAGGATATAAATCCTTTAATATTAAGAATATAGATCCCTTCCTTCTATTAAGGAGATAAATCCTTTTTTGTATTTAGGGAAGTAAATTCCTTTGTATTAAGGATATTAATCCTTTATATTGAAAATATAAATTCCTTTGTTATATTATGGAAATAAATTCCTTTTATATTAAGGATAAATCCATTTTTAAGAAAGCAAATGCCATCTTATTAAGGAAGTAAATCCTTTTATATTAAGGAAATAAGCTCCTTTTTATTAAGGAAGTAAATTCATTTTTATTCAGGAACCAAATCCCTTTAATTTGTTTTTAGTTTTCCCTTATATATTCAAGAAGGAAATCCTTTATTTCTTAAGAAAATTAATTCTTCTTTTATTAAGGAAATATATTCCTTTATTACTTATTATATCCTATCATGTTTATTTTAAAGAGATAAGATCTCTTAACATTATTATAGTTATAAAAGATATAAATCTTTATTATAGAGAATTAATCTCTAATATTATAGGAAATAGATTCCTATTATTTATATGAAATAGATATATAGTATTATAGGAAATAAATCCCTAGTATTTTAGGAAATGGATTCCTAGTATTATAGGAAATAAGTCCCTAGTAGGTTAGGAAATAAATTCCTAGTATTATAGGAAGTAAATTCCCAGTATTATAAGAAATAAATCTTTATTATTCTAGGAAATTAATTCCCAAGAGAGTAAGGAATAATTCCTTGAGATATTAAGGTATTTCTAGAGTAAATAAATCTATAGTATAATAGGGAATAAACCCTCAAGATATAGATATTTTATATATTATAGAGAATAAATCCCTTGTTTTTTGTAAGAGATAATTCTCTTGTTTTTTATTTTATGAGAGATAAGTCTTCTTAGTTTATAAGAGATAAATCTCTAGGTTTTATAAGAGAAAGGTCTCTAGTATTATACGAGATAGATTTCTAAGATAATAGGGAATAAAATCCTTCTATTTATAGGGAATAAATCCCTTAGATATTAGGAAGTAAAACCCTTGGATATTAGGGAATAGAACCCTTGGATATTGGGGAATAAAACCCTTGGATATTAGGGAATAAATCCCTTGGATATTAGGGAATAAATCCCTTGGATATTAGGGAGTAAATCCCTAGGATATTAGGTCCTTATTAAATCTCTAAGGTATTAAGGAATAATCCTTTCTATATAGAGAATAGACCTCTAAGGTATTAAGGAAAATATATCCTTTTTATATAGAGAATAAATCTCTAAAGTATTAAGGAAAACATCCTTTATATATAGAGGGTAAATCTCTAAAGTATTAAGAGATTCTTAAATATCTCTTAGATATTACTCGGATATAACTCGGGTAACTCGGATATTTCTCGTATATATCTCGGTATTATTAGAGCCTTTCTCAGATATTTCTGGGATGTTTTTCGGACTTTATTCAGGGGTTTCTCGGATGTTTTCCTAGATTCTTACTTAAGTATATTCCTTATAATAAAAGATAGGGTAAACTTAGCTAGAGCTAGGCTTATAACCTCTTAGGTTATATAATTATATAACGTATTTACCTAGGTAGCTTAGGTAATAATAGAGGTAGTAAAAGAAGTATTATTTTAGCTTATTAACTAGTAACTAGATAGCTGGGAGGAAAGGAGGGTTATTTATACTTATCTTAGGCCTTCTAGAGGCTTCTATTATACAATTACTTACGCAATAGCTTACGTAATATATTATATATATTTCGCCTATTTAGGCTTAGTTATATATTAAAGTTATAGCTTAAACCCTTTTAGTTTTAGCTAGAAAGCATATTAAAGATAAGGCTTTCTAGGACTTTCTAGACCTTTCTATCCTTAGCATAGCTGGTATTATTAGTACTATGATATACTGTGCTGGATTATATAGTATATTAGTAAGTATTGGTATTTATTATATATTTTATAGGTCTTCTTTATATAGGGTTTTATGAGATATTTATATAAAGTCTTATAATTAATATTATTTCTAAGTTATAAATCCTGCCCTTAGTAAGTAAGGGGTAAGATATTCTAGAATATAGCTACTAAACGGCTATTTATTAAGCTTATTAGCAGAGTCGTGCTCGGATCACTAAGTATTCTATATACTATTTTTATATATTTTAGCTATAAATACAAGGATTATATATATATAATGTCATTAGTATTATTAGAATTTATATGGAGTTTTGGAGTATTTATTTCCTAAAGGAAATATTATTATGATTATTATTTTATGTTTTTTAGTTATTATTATATTATTAAAGAGATATTATATGGATATATAACTATATATACTATAGTTATTTATTAAAGTTTATTCAAAAAACTATAAGGTTATAATAGAAATTATTAAGATATACCTTCGGTATTCTTATATTTATTACTATACCTAAGCTAAGTATGAACTACTTTAAGGACTTTTAAATAAAGTTCCTAAAGGATTATTACTTAAAGAGATTCAAAAGTTAGCTTATATAGTTAATATAAGTATAAATAGCGCTCATAGTATATAAGGTTACTCTTAGGGATAGATAACTTAACTTATATAAAAGATCTCAATATGGTAGCTAAGATATATAATAATTTTATAGAAGGATTATTATTACTTATAGTATATATTTGAAGTAGGTCTAAGATATAAGAGACTTTCTTATAGATATATACTAATATTAGTATTATACTATAAGGTTAATTATAGGATTAGATATATATACTAAAGCTTATAAAGAGCGATTTAATAGTATATATATTAAAGTTTAATAAATTATAATATAGATATTAATAAGTAAGTAGTATTATCTCTACTTAAGAGGCTATTTAAGCGTTTATTAAAAGAGTAGAGGACTAGTACTATAACTAGGCTATATACTAATAATTAAAGTACTATAAAGGTACTATTAAATTAGTTAGGATACTTATAATAGATCTATAGAATAAGGCTAATATAATTAATAAAATAAAAGCTATACTTATAACCTAAGTAGTAAATAAGATATTTAAAGGGGATAAGAGAATAGAGCCTAAAAAGGACTAATAAAGTTATAGTTATTTTAGTTATAAGCGCGCTAATACTATTTAATATAATTACCCTAACTATAGTCCTAAGAATAAGGGATTATTAATATTACTAAATAGTAATAATAAGATAAATATACTTAAGAAGAAGTCTATAAAGAGGGCTAGAAGGTATGAGAGTAAGTTTACTATACCTTTATAAACTTACATAACTTCTAAGTAGCTTAGAATAACCTTATAATATATCTAATATAAGTAGAGGAGTTTATAGAGACTAGATATAAGGAGACTGTTCTAAGGATAGTTAAGTATAATAATAGCGCTTAGCTATAAGATATAAGTGCGAATATATATATGATTAATAATATATATTATAGTACAATAATAATAATACGTATACGCTATTAATAACTCTATATATGATTTATATAAGAGGAGGTAATATTTATCAGTGTTATATAAGTATAGTTACCCTATGCTTTAATAATAGGGAATTAATATAGCTATAAGACCTCTTATATATACTAACCTTTTTAATTAATATATTTAATAGTAAAAGATTATACTTTAGTAGAGGTTACCTTAATAGGAACTAAGTAGTAGGTATTAATAAGTAAGTATGTATAACGGTTAATATTAATAATAAGGTTTTAACCTTAATATTACATATAAGCGAGATTTAAATATATAGGCTATATATACTATATAATAAAGGACTACATCTAAGCTCTAGTATTATAAGCTAGGATACCTAGGCTTTAGAGAGATAAAGAAGATTATTAAGATAATAAAGAGGTATATAATAACCCCTACGTTAGTAGTCCTATAGCTATATAAGATATATAACTTCTTAAAGAGTTTATAATACTCTTTATATATACCTAGGCGCTACATAGAGAGGGTAAGAGATATTCTTTATATAAATATTAGAGAAATACAGCTAGTAAAATACTTTAAATACTTTTTATTAGTTATAAATAATAAGATATACTTCTAAGTAATTATCTTTATAGATATAAAGGATAGGCTAGTATACTAATTATAAATATACCTCTAAAAGTAGAAGAACGCCTTTAGTATACTAATAAAGGTTATTTATATAGATAGTATAGGGGAGTTTATAATAACTTATATGAAACTTATATTATAAGATAATAGGATAAAAGTAGATTTTTTATTATTATATGTATATATAAATAAACTAGTATTATAGAGCATATAACTAATCTAAATTATATTAAATAAAGCGCGCGCTTTAAGTAATAATCTTAAGGTCCTAGTAGAGCTATAGCTATTTCTAATTATAGTAATAGTTTATATTATTAACTACTCCTTTATTATAGTAATATTAACTAAAATACTTATTTAAGCGCTCTAAAATAAGTTATTAATACTAAGAGGAGACTATATACCTAATATAAGTTAGCTAAGGGTTATTAGAAGTATATATTTTACTTATATTAATCTAGAGATATAAGTAAAGAGTAAGATGATTACTATATAAACTAAGAAGAGTATCCTTATTAGTTATTATAAAGACTAAGCATATAGGATATAAGTACTAGAGCGGGATAAGATTATTATTTATTGTAATATTACTTTTTATAAACTTATAATAGAGCTAAGAGAGCGCTAGTTAATATTACTACTTAGATAGAGCTTATAATTATAACGCTATATTTATAATATTGTAAAGTAGATATAGAGAGTATATCTATAAATTAGAGATATCTCTATAGCTTTACCTAGACTTAATAACTATTATAGAAATATAAAATAGACTTATAAATAACTAGAAGTTATAAAAAGAAGTAGTATTTAATAAGATATATATCTTAGTTAAAAAAGAAGCTTTATAGTTTATTAATAAGGAGGAGGCTCTAAAAGGCCTATATATATTAGCTAAATAGGTATAGAAATATAAGAAAGCTTATAATATATTTATAAAGTATAATGTATAGATGATAATAAGAGGCTTCTTATAAGTCTTTAGGTATAACTTTACCTAGATATACACCTTAATCTTTTGAATAGTATTATAATAGAACCTACTAGTATATATATATAAGAAGGGGTATCTTATACAGTAATAGGACTTTATTAGCGCGTACTTATATCTAGAATAAGTAGTATAAATAACGTCTTTTTTTATTAATTAAGGAGTTCTTTATAGATCTATAATATATATAGCTAGTATCTTTATATATGTATAAAGTAGATTAGCAATATATTATTAGACTATATAGGGCCTTATATAGGTTATAATAGAATAAGAGGTAGTAGTAAAAAAGGTTATAAGAGATCCTCTAATAAGTAGGATTTATATGACTATACGTAGATAATATAACTTACTTTTAATAAGAGTTATTAGAAGATTATTATTAGTTAAGAGATATATTTAATTAATATTATAAGGGAGTTTAGAATAAAAGTTAGGTTTATAAATATCCCTATTAGTATAGGAGCGCTTAATCTTATAATCCCTAGTATAGATATAATAGACCTAGAACTCTAAGTATAATACTAGAGAGTACTTAGTAAAGTTAATTTTAGAGCGCTTATAATATAGCTAGATCTCTCTTTTAATATAGGACTATAGGTATAGTTCTCTTGTTATTGAAACGAGTTATACAAGAAGGGTATAGAGCGCTAAATATAATATATTAATATAAGCCCCTCTCTTATAATAAGTTATAATAATAAATATAGGGCTAGAGATTTTAATAAATAGGGTCTCTATAGCTATATTAAGAATAATCATACTAGCTATAAGGATATAGCATATTTAATAATAAGTTAAATATTCTTTATAGCTAATAGGCTTATATTATAAAGATCTTAATAATAAGCTATAGTCTCTAAGTTATCTATAAAAGCTAAGTATTATATAATATTATTTATTACTTTAGAAGCGCTTTAAATATATAACTTCTTAAGTAAACTTAGTATAAGACTTAGAGAGCCTCTTTATATATAAATAATAATATAACAGTAATTATACTTAGAAAGAGGGAGTTTATAAATAAATATATAAAGTATGCATAGGTTTATAATTACTTCATATAAGAGGTTACTAAGTAAAGTAGGATTAAGTTTAAATATATATTATTAGTAAATAATATAGCTAACCTACCTATAAAGCTACTTAGGAGGATTATCTTTAAATAACTCTATAAGAAGAGTAATATAAAGCTATTTAGGGCTAGTATTATTATAGAGGAGTATATTGAGGCGGTTTAAGCTTTATAAAACTAGTAAGAGTATTATAATCATAAATAGCGCTATATTATAATAAGTAAGCTATATATAGTATAATATTAAGCTATATATAGGTTAGAGGCGTCATATATAATATAAGAGCTTAATAATATATAGAAGTATATAATAGGAGCGTAGGTCGCACTATAATTAGGTATAAGAATAGCTTTACTTATATAACTATAATTAATGTGCTCATTTAACCCTAGTTTCTAACCCCTAACTACGCATAGGATCCTTATTATTATAGCTCTCTTGTTAGTTATGGAAACTATAAATAGCCCTGGGCTCCTAGCCCCCTTCTACTTCTATACCTATATAGGTATCTCAAAGGTTAGTATAGTAGGGGTCCTACTATTATTAGGGTTATAAAAATAGCATAGGTTAATAATAGTAGCCCCCTTGATATACTAACCTTTAAGATACCTGCGGAGGTATATATTATATAGTCCACACCCCTATAAATAGATAACCCTTAAATGCGATATTACCCTCTAAATATATATAGATATTATACCTATATCATTTTATATAGGAAAAGTACTATAAAATATATATTTATATAATATATATACTCTTCTATTTTATTTAATTTAAGGGTATAGAATAGGGGAATTTAGTTATATTATAGGGCTAAAATAAGGGGTTATAAGGGGTATTCTACTACTTCCTACTACCTACTTACCCTACTACTATATACTAACCCTCCTACTACGCGCCTACCCTCTTATTATTATAATAGTTTCTTAGAACCTTTTTATATTAATATAAGTATAAGAATTGGAATTTTTAATATATTTAGATTTAATTTTTAAGTAGTATAATAGGCATAATCATAAATTATAGCTATATTCCGAAATATATAGTTTTCCCTTAAAATATGTATAGGCAGGCTGTCCGAGTCTAATGCATTTATAGTGGTGCGGACTGTAGGTAGGCCCGTGGATCATAGCTTCGCCCATTATGTTCCACAGCTACGTACCTTCACTCCTTCCTAACTTAGAAAAAATCTCACTCTGTATACCCGCTTCTTAATAACCTTTATGTCCGAGAAAAAAAAAACACAGGGTCTTTTCCACGCCAAATAATGAATAAAACCTCAACAGTACCTTAGTTACTAACTACTGTGACGATTTTGAGTAAAACCTTGAGCCAGAAGACTTAGATTAGAATGAGCCATGGGACACTGTGAACCTCGATAGGAGTTTGAAGTTATAAAAATGACTCTTGAAAGTGCTCTGTCTGAGTGCAGCAGCGAAATTGCACCCGCTTCCACATTTGCCAGACGATGCATCAACCTTCTTTACCTTCCCGGCCTTGGTAGACCAGACCAGGGGCCTTTCTAGCCCACTTGACGGATGGTCCTGTGACAAAATAGCCAAAGTCATTGCCGTTGGCTAGATGTCTTGGCTTTGCCTTGCCAAGAAGACGGTACTCCATTTGGCTCAAGAGCGGTATCATACCAGTAGGTTGATTAATTGCCCATGGATGCCAGTCTTTTCTTCTGGCACTGCATCCCATCCTCGTCACTCTCGGCCCAATTTGAACGTGGTTCTTCATTTGGCTCACTGTGCCTGCTTCTTGGTGAACTTTTGCGTTTCCATCCCGTTTCCATCTCCCGCAAGTTGTCCAACACCTAGGCCCCAGGTTGTGGTGTTCCACATTCCAATACTGTGGACCCGGACGTTTTGCCGCTGTTTCCACCCTGTCGGGTGGTTCTGTGGATGCCATTATTTCACGCTGGAGTCAAGTAGCAAATGCGTCAAGCTACATCTTATCTGGAGGCAAGACAAGCAAATCAAAGTCAAGTAAGATAAGAGGAAAGGAGAGCGAAGCATGGAATAAGTCGCTGAGGTGCATCGGCCAAGGACCTTCGGCGGTGACTGTCCGTATTGCCCTGGATAAAACACTGAGTGGGTGTCACTGTTTGATCCGCAACAAGTCGAAACCGGAGTCGGCTCCTTCGGCTTTGCAACGCCAAAGCTGACGACGACCGAGACAAAACAAGACAAACAACAACCGCAAGTCAAATCATTGATCTGAGGGCTGGATATGCGGACGGTATCGACAATCTTCATTTCCCCGCCCCCGTCCAAGGTACAAATCCTCACACACCCCGCGACACACCTTGGCTAATAGGCGTAGGTCTGCAACAAGGTTTCCTGCCGAATACAGGCTTGGCTATCGGGTCCTCTTACACAGCAAAGTCTTGTCGTCGCATCCCCCCTTCCCTATCTCCGCACTTTAATTGTTTGGCAGTTGCTATACCTCCTAAAAGCACATGATATGGGTTAAACTTGTGTGAGAAAGTGTAATTACCCCCATGTGGCTGAACATGGGTGGCAAAAAAAAAGGGCACCAGAAGATACTCCCTAACTGCTTGTTTCCGTGGTTACGATCTCTACCAAGTAAGTCAGCCCACCCCATAACCGAACACCCCCCATAACCGAACGGCTCAGCCGAAGAGGTACTAGCAACGCAGTTTCAGCAAAACATGGTTTTATTACAATCTAACTAGCAAAAAAGTATATTAGAACGATTTAAATTCGATCTCTTATGCTCTCACTATCTTCGCGCCCTCAAAAGTCAATATTAACCCTATAACTTAGGTATCTTTAATAGCTTAGATATTAGTAAACTGCTTATTAGGATTAGGCTTAACTAGCTTCTATTTATATAGTATATAGGCCTCTAATTTAGCTCGAAGTTTAGCTATCTCACGTTCCTTTATAGTAATAACGTTATATTAAAGATCTAAGCCCTTCCCTATAGTAAAAAGCAATTATCTACTATATTATTAGAAGGATCGAGGAGTAGTATGAGGTATTAACTATATTAACTCGATACTATATAGATCTCTCGACTTCGTAAGTATATATAACCTATCTTCGAGAGCCCTCTTTTTAGTAGGCAGGCTCTTAGCGATCTCTTTTACTATATTTAAGAGTAGTTACTAACTAAGTAGGACCTTTGCGCAGCTAAGGGGGTAGAGGCTAGTAGCGCGCTAACTAGCCCGAATATTAATATTAAATAACCCGTTAACCTAGGCAAAAGCATAATAGATAAGGAAGTTACGCTTTCCTAGAGGCGTAGTATCTATAAGGGTCGTGAAGTTATTAACTCTTTGTCGATAGGCTAACTTAAGGGGACTAAATATAGATAGGTTAAGAGGTTAGGTAATATAGCTAGAGTAGGTAGGTAAAAAAACTAAGTAAATTGCCTAGCTATAGCATTCCTATATAAAGTCGACTATAGTATAGCTCCTATGCCTATCTAGGACTAGAAGACGCTATAATCCCTTATCCCTATCTATAGGCTTTATCTAGGGATCGAATACCTCCTTAACCTAGTTAATAGCTACCTTATTAGTTATCTACCTATTATTAGTTATAATAAAATGCTAGTAATTATAGCTCTTAAGTTCTATAGGGAACTAGCCTTACTAGATGCTCTTATTATTAAATATAACTAGTAGATAAAGTCGTTTACTAAGGGCTAAGATATACTCTAGTATAGTAATCTATATATATAAGTCTAGCGTCTTAGTATATATCTTCTTTATATAGGAGGAACCTAGGATAAGGCTATTAATCCCCTTGCTCTCTATAAGGCTAGTCTTATCTATATTATAGCAGAGCCGGGGTAGGATATATTTAATCTCGGGTAGGTTATATAAGTTGAAATAGGCTTATATCTTCTTAGTTATAATAGTAGTAATACGCTTAGATTTAATAGCCTTGCCTCGGAGGGTCTTTAGAGAGGGGTTATAGTATAATAGGCTATTAATCTAGTTCTTGCTAAGAGGGCGGTCGTCGCTAGCGTAGGCTAGTATATATTAGGCTAGATCCTTAAGCTACTAATAGGTAGGCATAAGGCTGAGGGCACTCTATATAAGAGCCTAGTTAACTAGGTAACTCTCTTAGGTAGGTATTAGCTTTTAAAAAGTAGTATAACCTTCTTACCGAGTCCTAGAACTATAGAGATAGCTATAGAGGGTTAATAAGGGTACTTTCGAGGTGTATATAGCCTTCTAAACGCTTATCTTATTCTAAATATTATATAGAGCGTTTAAAATATCTTACTTAGTATATTTAGCTATACTAAGTATACTAATAATTTCAAAAGAATTAATTTCGAGTATTATAGTAGGAAAACGCGTTCTAGCGTAAAGTAGTTATAGTAGTGAAGAGGGGAAAAAGTAGTGTTTTGACGCGTTCGGTTATTGGGGGTGTTCGGTTATGGGGTGGGCTGACTTAAGCACTCGGTATTTGTCCATGACAAGGGGTTCAGTCCGCTCAATGTCGCCTTATCCCGGATGAGTAGCAGCAATCACCGACGACGACGGCGATTCGACGACATCGTGGACTACGACAAACCCCTTGACATAATAACCGCCGCTTCCTAGGTAGGGCCGCCTCCGAGTCTTCACACGCGCTACCTTCTCGCCGTCTTCTACTATCTGTCATCCGGTGGATTGTTATCCATGCCTCGGAAGCTTAGGAATATCCAGGCCAAGGAGCAGCAGCAGCGGCAGCACGGAGTCAAGGCTCGAGTGGTCGAAACACGGCGGTATAATGCAGTCACTGTTGAGGTGATCTATACTACACCTGGACCTTGCCTTTCGAGGAGGATCTCAACGTAGGCCATCCCGCGGTCTGCGTCCTGAGCGGGAGGCCAGACACGGCCACAAATTCAGCACCTCGATGGTGTCTCACCACACTCCCATCTCGTGACTAACGGGGACAGCGCGAATTACCAGTTAATTCCTCTTAAGATCCTGTTTTGCTCCTGAGGCGAAGCTGGATATGGGATATGGGACAAGTTGTGACGTGAGACGACCGGCAACAGCCAGATTCCGCGTCTCGCCTCAAGCCAACCCTGATTGCTTGCAGAAGCCGAAAGTGATGGTACTTGCACCCATGAGGCGGACAAAACAGAATAGAGCACATGGCCACGCGCGTCGCTGTTGTTAGCAAACCCAGGTGCATCGAGCAAAAGAATTGTATACTGCGCATGTAAGAGACTAGGCGACAGACGCTGCCAGAGCCAGGGCTGGGATTCGGAGCCGTTGTTTGGGGTTTCTGGGTGGCTGTCACACTACGATTGGAGTGATTCGGTCTCGACCCAGCAGTTCGAGGGAGCATACAAGGCCGTCATCACTGGAAGCACCACGGCGGCTAGCTGCCGCTGCTGGAAATATCACGGCGCCTGTTAGCGATATAACAACAAGTATCCCATGCGCAAATAGGGATCAGAAACCGGGGTTAAACGAGCGTATTAATTATAGTTATATAAGCGAAGCTATCCTTAAACCTAATTATAGTATAACCTACGCTCCTATTATATACTTCTATATACTATTAAGCCCTTATATTATATATTATACCTCTAACCTATATATAGCTTAATGTTATACTATATACAGCTTACTTATTATAATATGGCGCTATTTATAATTATAATACTCCTCCTTACTAAGAGCTTAGTTTTATAAAGCTTAAATTACCTTAATATACTCCTCTATAGTAATACTAGCCCTAAATAGCTTTATATTACTCTTTTTATAGAGTTATTTAAAGATTATCCTTTTAAATAGCCTTATAAACAGGTTAGTTATATTATTTATTAAGAATATATATTTAAAGTTAACTTTACCTTGCTTAGCAACCTCTTATATAAAGTAATTATAAATTTATATATATTATATATAATTATTTGTAAACTCCCTTTTTATAAGTATAATTACTCTTATATTATTAATTTATATATAAAGGGGCCCTCTTAGTCTTACAAAAGTTTACTTAGGAAGTTATATATGTTAAGCGCTTATAAAGAAGTAAATTATATTATATAATACTTAGCTTCTTTAAATAACTTATAGACTATAGTATATTATTAAGATCTCTATAATATAAGCCTATTAGCTATAAAGAATATCTAACTTATTATTAAATATATTATATCCTTATAGCTAGCGTAGTTACAATTAATATAGCTATAGAGACCTTATTTACTTAGGTCTCTAGCCCTATATTTATTATTATTACTTATTATAAGAGAGGGGTTTATATTTATATATTATATTAAGCGCTATATACTCTTCTTATATAATTAATTTAAATAATAAGAGAACTATACTCATAGTCCTATATTAAAAGAGAGATCTAGCTATATTATAAGGGCTTAAAAACTAATTTTCTAAGTACTCTCTAGTACTATACTTAGAGATTTAGATCTAATATAATCTCTATATTAGGGATTATAAAGTTAAGCACCCCTATATTAATACGTATATTTATAGATCTAACTTTTACTTTAAACTTCTTTATTATATTAGTTATATATATCTCTTAATTAAAAAGAATTTTATAATACTCCTTATTGAAGGTAAGTTATATACTAAAGAGATTATTAGGTACCTTAAGGTTATTAACCTCGATCGTATTACTCATATACTTATAAATAGCGCTAAGAGCCGCTCTACTAGAATATTATTAATATATGTAGCTATTATAATATTAAGAGTCCTATTATAATAAGTTATATTATCTACGCATAATAGTATAAATCCTACTTACTACAGGATCTCTTATAACTTCTTTTACTACTACCTCCTGCCTTACTATAACCTATATAGAGCTCTATAGAGTCTAATAACCTATTTCTAATCTACTTTATACCTATATAAAGACGTTAGCTAAGTATAGTATAAGTTTATAAGAACTTATTAGTTAATAAGAAAGTTATTATATATATTACTTCCTCTAGTTCTCTATTTAAATATATACTAATAAAGTCTCATTACTATATAGGTATAAGGGACTAGATACCCAGGCTGGAGAAGCCGGAGATACCTCAGCTAGCGCAGGCTAAAAGGATAGAGAGGCCTATAGGTCTAGGGCATAGAACCCTTATAATAAGGACTTAGTAAGTACTTACTAAAGGTTAGAAAAGAAGGATCTTAGAAGAAGTAAGTAAAAGTAATATAATAATACTAGACCTAACTTTTAGGTGCTTCTATTATTAGTTTAACCTAACTATAGCTCTTAGCCCCTTAATACCTTTATAATTCTTTTGCTTCTACCTTGCTTTAGGAAGGTTAGTAATAATAATAATATTATATACCTAAGTAATACCTACTAATTAGGGTAGAGAACTTATACCTAATATTTACTAAGAGTAGAGCAAAATAGCCTATATAAACCTATATAAGGAAGTTAATCCTAGTAAGTAATTAGGGGATAATATAAGATAATAAAAGGAGGTAAGAAGCTATGCTTTAAGCGAGGCTAAGGGCCCTAAAGAGAATAGGCTGCCTATGCTAAGCGCTCGCTACTTAGATAATAAGTATATATAGGAAAATAGGGAATATAAGACCCCTCCCTATAAAGTAGATAGGCTATAGGGCTAGATATCTATAGCTATAGCTAATAGGCTAACCTAAGCTAGAGAGCTAGATAAAGCAACTAGCTAAGTACTAATATAATAGATTATAATTATAATAGCTAATTAGCATAAGCTAATTACTACTATATTAAGCAACTAAGCACCTACTAAGCAATTACCTAAGGTTCATAAGAAGCCCCTAAATTATAATATAGTATACCTCACTAGCAAATCTACTAGTATAATAAGAGAAGATTAGCTTGTTATAGTTAAAGAGGCGTTTAAGCACTGCCTAACTACTCTAATAGCTGGTATTTCTAGTAGGCTTTAATTATAATAGAGCATACCCTATAAAGAGAATAGCAGAATTATTAGCAAATATTTATAGATATATTAGGGAACTAGGTTAACCCTAAATAGGAAGACTTTAGAATCTTTATAAGAGGGTAGCATATCGCACCTAAGCTCTAAGAATAGAACTACTATAATACCTTAAGATAGTACTATTAGAAAGATAATAAGAAACTCATTATATATTAGGCTTAATAGGAGTCTATTAACTAAGTACTTAGTAAGCTAAGCATAGGTAATATAAAGGCCTATACCTTCTTTTAGGGCCTTATTAGGACCCTAAAGGATAAACTCTTTAAGTAGGATATTAACTATAATAATATATATACTATTACTCTATATATATAGAAATTATAGGAGATCATAAAAGGGAGATATATAGGAATATCTACTAGCTATTCTAAGTTATATAAATAACTATACTTAGGCTCTCTAGACTACCCTTATAAGAGCAGCTTATAACCCCCTAGGTTAATAGACACAAGGGACTGCTACCTAGAGACCCTAGCCTAGAATAACTACTTAGCAGATGCCCGCGTAATACCTAGTACTAGTAGTATACCCTCTAACTCCTAGGGATGCTAATATTATAACTATAAGAAGTATAGCTATATCTCCCCTAACTATACTAAAAACTACGCGTAGCTAATAAGTAGTAACTAGAACCTAAACCTAAGATAGGGCGTGATAAGTATAATTATAATACCTAGCGTAGCTAATACTAAAGACTTAGGAAATAAGTAGGTATAGATATAACCCCGAGGGGTACTATACTAGAAATTACCTCGCTTCTAATAGGATAGACTATTAAGGGATAGGTATTAGCGCTCTAAGCATCTAGCAAAGTCAAACTAGAGGTTAATATAGATACCTATATAGTAATAGATATTATATAAGAAGATCTTATTAAGAGACTCTAACTAAAAGAGGCTATTAGTATTATAGCCCCTGAATTAGTGGATTTCTAAGGAAAGCCTATACCTATAGGAAAGGTCTACTAGCTTATATTCCTCCTTATAGCTAATTAGGGTTACTTATAGAAGATTTGCTAGGTTTTTATTATAAGCCCTTACCCTAAAGGAGCGGGAGATATCCTTCTATCTAATAACTTAATAGGATAGGAAGGCATCTATATAAATACCTATATATATACTTAGTTATATAAACCCCTCTTACTTACTAAGCTAGAGGTAATTATCTAAGGAATTATAGAGAATAGCTAATAGGCTTATATTATATATCTAATAGGTGCTATAAGCCCTAATAAGAAGGATATAGAGACCTTAGGCGAAGATTCGCTAGATAATAAGCAGGAGAAGAAGATTCCTAGGAACCTTAAGACTTTATAAATATTTTTAATAAGGAGAATATAAAGAAAGTTTTAAGGCTAAAGGGGGTAGTATACTATATTAAACTAAAACCTAGTAAAGAATCCCTATATAGACCTATATACCCTATATTAGTAGAGTAATTATAAATGCTTACTAAATATATTCAGGATATAGAGGCAGCAGGCTATATATACTACTTAACTAGCTCTATAGGAGTACTAGTGCTATTTATACCTTAGAAGAATAGAAGCTTATAACTATGCATAGACTATAGAGGACTAAATAAAATCATAGTAAAAAACTATTACTCTCTACTACTAATTAGTAAGCTTTTAAATAGACTTGCTAGAGTAAAATTTATTTCTAAGATAAACTTAAGCAAGGTATACTACTAAATTGCAATTAATAAAGTAAATAGGTAGAAAATAGCATTTAGAATGTAATATAGGTATTTTAAGTATATCGTGAAACTATTTAGGCTTATAAATACCCTAGTAACCTTTTAGGTATATATTTACTAAATACTCGCTAACGTTTTAGATACCTACTATATTATATACCTAGATAATATTCTAATCTACTTAGATATAAGGGGATTAGTATACTAAGGACCCCTATGCTATCCTATACTACTAAAGGGCTACTAAGCTATTTATAAAACTAAAGAAGTATAACTTCTATTAGATTAAAGTGGACTTTCTAGGGTTCTATATTACTTAAGATAATATTAGGATAAACCTAGATAGAGTCTAAGTAGTTACTAAATAGCTAGTACTAAAGTCTTTTAGAGATATCTAAGTATTCCTTAGCTTCTATAACTTTTACTATAAGTTTATTATAAGATATTCCTATATTGCAGCTCCTATAAATAGCGCGCTTAAGGGAAGCTAAAATAATATAAAGTCAGGAGCCTTCACCTAAGTAGGGGAGATATAAACTATATTTAGGATACTTCAGAGAGTATTTACTAAAGCCCTAATACTAAGATATTTTAACCTAGCGCTAGAAACTAGGGTTAAGATTAATATATCTACTCAGGTAGTATCTAGTATGCTCTTATAGAGGCATAGTATAGTTTAGCAGCTAGTAGCCTTCTAATTAAGGAAGCTATTAGATATAGAGAGGCGCTAGGCTATAGGGTAATAAGAACTCCTTATTATTATAGAAAGTTTAGATCACTAGGCATAATACCTATAAGGACTTCCTGAGAAATTTGTAGTACTTATAGACTATATAGCGCTAGAAGGAGTGCTTGCTATATTTATATAAGATATTTATAAAAAGCTTATATAATAGGTTTACTACCTATTAGTATTTAACACTAAAATGTAGTATAGGTTAGGGGTTACTAATCTAGTAGATAGACTATTGCAATACCCTAACTATATAGTAGAAGATACTAAGGTTGATAATATACTTCCTACCCTTAGAAAGAAGCTTAGGCTTATTAGCTAGCTTTTAGTAATAGATTGCTAATATATTACTAAGCTTACAGGAAATATAGCTATTATGAAAACTTATATTTAAGCTATCTAGCGAAGTATATAAGAACCTTGCTAGAGGGCTAGCTCTAAGGTTAAGGGATCCTCACCCTTAAGGTAGCACCACCCTATAATAAGTACTAATAAGCTACTATATATAAGCATATATATTAGCGCTATTACTTATACAAAAGTATATATAAGTGCTATGCTAACTGCTCCACGAGAGAATAGCAATAGGCTAGAGGACTTAGGGGGAGCTAGGGTTACTATACTAGAATAGTATATCCTATATGCTATAATAAGGGAGCTTATTTAGGATAAAATAGCTTATATACTATAACTAGGCGTAGATCTTAAATAGATAGTTAGAGGACTATAAGCTAAAGACTACTTCTATAGAGATATTATAGCTAAGGTTTGCTAAGATACTAGGGAATACTAAGGATACTAAGTTAATAAGAATAATATCCTTTAGTTTAGAAGAATACTTATTATCCTAGAAGAGGGATCCCTCTGCTATGAAATCCTAAAAACTAATTATAATATACTTAGATTAGGGTATATAGGGGTAAATAAGATAGCTAAGTTAATCTTATAAAAGTTTTATTAGCTATATTTAATAGAAGATATATAGCAATATATCACTAAGTGCCCGTGCTACTAAGGGGTACATATACTATAGTATAAGCTATATAAGCTGCTATAAATACTAGAACTATTAGCATACCTATTCTAATAGATTTCTTTAGACTTCTTAACTACCTTACTAGAAAGTTACTAAGATAATAAAGTTACTTATAATATAATTCTAGTAGTTATATACTAGATAACTAAAGTAATATAATTCATAGTAATAACTAAGCAACTAGATATTATAGGTTTAGCAAGAATCTTATATTAAGAGATTAAGTGCTAATATAGCACGCCTAAGGCTATTATTAGTAATTAAGATAAACTAATTACTAGTTAGCTCTAGCGAGACTAGATTAAGGCCTGAGATATAGAAGGGTATATCTCTATAGCATAGTATCTATAGATAGATAGCTAGACTAAAAGAATATATTAAACCTTAACTATATATCTTATAAAGCTTAGCAAAGGATTGCACGACTAATAGGTAATATAATTAGTTAAAGTTGAATTTTAATATAATAATAGCAAATATACTACTATTAGTATATCCCTATTTAAAGCCCTTATAGGATACTACCCTTAAATAATTAATTACTACTTACTAAATATTAAGATCAGGACGTAAGGGGTTAATAAAAGGCTTAAGAAGCTAATAGAGGGTTAATAAAGAATAGCTAAGAATTAGTAATATATAATAGAGGTATAAGCTAAGAATGCAAATACTAGAAGGAAAGCATAATTATATAATATTAGAGATATTATAGGATTCTTAATAAAGAACTTCTATTTTAAAAAAAGTTAGTAAAAACTTGCTCTATAATTTATTACTATGCTAGTTATAGAAGTTATAAGCTTTAATACCTATAGAGTATAACTTCTAGAGAAATATAATAGAGTATATAATACTTTCTCTATTACTTTGCTTAAGCTATAATATAGCTAAAAGCTTGCTAAGGGGTAGCTCCTAGACCTTAAAGAAGATCCTAAAGAATAGGAAGTTAAAGATATTATATTATAGAGGGAAGCGCTAATAAGCCCCCTATACTTAGTTAAGTAAAAGGGCTAGCTAGTAGAGTATAATACCTAGGAGTCTCAAGTATACTTAGCGAATGCTTTATAAATCCTCGCTAGATTTAAGAAATAGTAGTATAAGTTATATTATAAATAGGATAATAAGTAATATAGAGTAATAAGAAAAGGTAATTAACTATAGGATAGCTAAAACGCTAAGAGAAGAACCCCCCCTATAAAAGCAATATAAAACCTATAGGTATCTAACCTTATACTGCTATAGAAGTTAACTATATATTTGCTAAAGTTCTGCTGTTATTACTACTTATTATTATTACTATTAGCCTCTTCCTTATTATTATTATCCTTATTGCTATTATTACTATCCTCGCTCTCTTCCTCTAAGCTATTACTAGTAATATTACTATTACTACTCTAACTATTGCTCTTTATAGCGTTATTAGAGTTACTATCCTCTATACCTAAGGACTTATCCTCCTCGTTACTACTAAACTAATACTAATAAGCTATTGCTAAGTTATTACTAACCCTTTTATAAGAATTAGGTTAAGGCGCAGAGCTACTACTAATAACTTTAAAAATAGTAGTAGGAGCTTAGTAATAGGTATTATAAAGCATATAGGAACCTTAAATCTTTAAAGGCTCCTATGAGGGAAGCGAGGATATATAGGTATTGCTCTTTAAGAGCTATATTATTAGAATATTAGCAAGCTTATTAAGAAAGGTAGCTTACCTAAAGATAGAAGTTTTGTTATATAAGTAAGTAGGAAGAGTATTACTAAGCTATATTATAATCTCCTTAACTAAAACCTTATCCTTAGCCTAGTAAGCTACTTATAAATATATATTAGAATAATAAAAGGGTAAGACTAACTATAAGGTAAAACTTACCTTAAGCGAAACCTATAGATATACCTAGGTATATAAAGCTATACTCTCCTCTATACCTATAGCGAATAGTTAGTTCTTATAGTTCTTAGTACTAGGCTGAAGGCTAGCAGGGTTTACTAACTAGTTATAGAGGTATTAGAGAAGCTCTTACCCCTGCTATATAGCTATAAAGATATAGAAAGTCTCGCGCTATTAATACTAACTAGTAGAAATTATATAAGTATAATACTTAAACTAGTTCTACTAGAACTAAATAGTATTAATAAGATAAGTAGGAATCTAGAAATAGGAAAAGTTAGCTTATACCTTCCCTAAATAATTACTAAACTTACCCTATAGTATTTAATACTGCGAACCTAGTATAACTTATATATATAGCTACTATCGCATTAATAAGCGCAGATACCCTAGGCATTCTTAGGGAGCTATGGCGCATAGCTAATATAAGGTTTGCTACTACCCGCCTAGTTATACTAATAGTTACTATTACTAAGATCGGACTTAGTACGGCTATACTTAGCAAGGAATTAGCTAATAAGGCTCTTAGTACTTATAATAGTTATAGAAGTATTAAAGGATAGGAAGGATCCTGCGAAGGGTCTATAAAGGCTTAATAAAGCACTTAGGTAATATAGACGTAGTTATTAAATAATATAATATAATAAGGAGGGGAAAGAACTAACCCTAGGGCAGGAAAAAGCTATTATTTTATAAATAGCTAAAGAAGCCTTGTTAAACTATTATAAAGGTAGCTGCAACTTTAGATAGTAAAGAATAGTGATTATTTACTATAGTAGGTGCTACCTACCAGGAGGTAGATATAGTAAATTAGTAATAGTAGTTGCTCTCTAACCTATTTAATAACCTTATAATATACCTATTTAGAATGGGGATAATAGGATAGAAAACGAAGTTATTATAAAGGCATAGTATAAGAAAGTGCTCGCTAGATAAAGGGCGAATAGCTAGAGAATAAAAACGAAGTTATTATAAGAATAACTATTCTCTTTTAAAAGAAAATAATACGATCCCTTTAGACTAACCCTAGATAGAGGGTATAAAAAGGGCCTAAAAGGAGAGGAACTACAAGGAATAAGACTATAGGCCTAGCTATTATATCTATAGCTCCAAGGGCTCTATTATCCTTTAGTAAATTTATAGCGAACTATTACTACGCTAGATAATAGTAATAATAGTAAAGAACTAGGGCTTACCCCGGATAACTAAGAGGTATAATAATAGAGGGCTAACTTATAATACCTAACCTTATAATAGGGATTACTATAATTAGAAGGGGGATAATTATAAGGGATTAGATACCTATGCTAGAGAAGCTAGAGATACCTCAGCTAGTATAGGCTAAAAGGATAGAGAGGCCTATAGGTCTAAGGTATAGAACCCTTATAATAAGGACTTAGTAAGTACTTACTAAAGGTTAGAAAAGAAGGATCTTAGAAGAAGTAAGCAAAAGTAGCATAGTAATACTAGACCTACCTTTTTGGTGCTTCTACTATTAGTTTAACCTAACCGTGGCTCTTAGCCCCTCAATACCTTTATAATAGGATACCCCTTCCTCTATATATATACTAGTAGGATCTATTATAACGCTATTTAAGATATGAAGCGTATATCTAGGTAAATTTATACCTAGAGACTTATAGTGAGCCTCTTATTATAATCTATACCTTATATTTTATAAATATATTATCAGCTTTTTTATACTTTTAAACCTATTTTGCTAATAGATAAAGGCCTTTTAGAGCCTCCTCCTTATTACTAAACTATTAAACTCCCTTCTTAACTAAGGCGTATATCTTATTAAACGCTACCTCTACTTATAACTACTAGTTATTTATAGATTCGTTCTATGCTTCTATAATAGTTATTAGGTTAACGTAGCTATAGAGACTCTCTTTATTTAGGTCTCTAGTCTTATATTTATTATTATAACCTATTATAAGACAGGGGTTTATACCTATATATTATATTAAGCGCTCTACGCCCTTCTTATATAAGTTATTTAGATAATAAGAGAACTATACCTATAATCCTATACTAAAAGAGGGATTTAGCTACGTTATAAGCGCTCTAAGGCCGACATTACTAAGCACTCTCTAGTACTACGCTTAGAGATTTACGTCTAACGTAGTCTCTACGCTAGGGACTACGAAGTTAAGCGCCCCTATATTAATAGGCGTATTCGTAGACCTAAGCTTCGCTCTAAACTCTATATAATAATAAGGATCCTATACATAGTTAGGGGTTAGAAACTAGGGTTAAATAAGTATATTAATTATAGTTATATAAGTAAAGCTATCCTTATGCCTAATTATGATATAACCCGCGCTCCTATTATATACTTCTATATACTATTAAGCTCTCATATCATATATTATACCTCCAACTTATATATAGCTTAATATTATACTATATATAGCCTGCTTATTATAATATAGCGCTATTTATAGTTATAATACTCCTCTTTACTAAGAGCCTAGTTTAATAAAGCTTAAACAGCCTTAATATACTCCTATATAATAGTACTGGCTTTAAATAATTTTATATTACTCTTTGTATAGAGGTATTTAAGGGTTATCCTTCTGAGTAGCTTTATAAGTAAGTTAGCTATATTATTTATTAATAATATATATTTAAAGTCAACCTCGCCTCGCTTAGTAACCTCTTATATAAAGTAGTTATAAACCTATAAATATTTTATGTAGTTATTTGTAACCTCCCCCTTTATAAGTATAATTACTCTTATATTACTAATTTATATATAAAGGGGCTCTCTAAGTTTTATGCTAAGTTTACTTAGGAAGTTATATATCTAAAGCGCTTCTAAAGTGATAAATAATACTATATAGTACTTAGCCTCTATAGATAACTTAGAGACTATAGCTTATTATTAAGATCTCTATAATATAGGCCTATTAGCTATAAAGAATATCTAACTTATTATTAAATACGCTATACCTTATAGCTAGTATAGTTACTATTAATATAGCTATAAAAACCCTACTTATTAAATTCTCTAGCCCTATATTTATTATTATAACTTATTATAAGAAAGGGGTTTATACTTATATATTATATTAAGCGCTCTATATCTTTCTTATATTAACTTATTTAGATAATAAGAAAACTACGCCTATAATTCTATACTAAAAGAGAGGTCTAGCTATATTATAAGCGCTTTAAAGCTAAGTCTATTAAGTACTTTCTAGTATTATACTTAGAGATTTAGATCTAGTATAATCTCTATACTAGGGATTATAAAGTTAAGCGCTCTTACATTAATAGCTAGATTTATAAACCTAACCTTTGCTCTAAACTCTCTTAATAGATTAATTAAATATGTCTCTTAATTAATAATAGTTTTCTAATACTCCTTATTAAAAAAAAGTTATATATTAAAGAAGTTATTAGGTACCCTGAGGTTATTAACCTCAATCTCATTACTTATATACTTATAAATAGCGCTAAGAGCTACTTCTAGTCTATATACTAGAATACTATTAGTATATATAGTTATTTTAATATTAAGAGTTCTATTATAAGAAGTCGCGTTATCTAAGTATAGTAGTATAAATCCCGCTTACTAGAGGATCTCTTATAACTTCTTTTATTACTACCTCCCGCCTTATCATAAGCTATATAAAGCTCTATGGAGTATAATACCTTTCCTATTAATTAGCAAGCTCTTTATAGACCTATAATACGCTTAGCTAGCATCTTTATATAGGTATAAAGTAGATCAGAAATAGGTTATTAAACTCTAATTTGCTTCTAAGGGGGTCTTATATAAAAGCTATAGCATAAGTATATGCTACGCCTTTCTCCTCTAGAGAGTTAGCCTCTCTAATTTATTGATATACCCTCTATATCTACTCTATAATACTATATATATAGCGCTATAGCTATAGGCTCTAACTAGGTTATTAATAATACTTACTAGCGCTCTAATAGCTCTATTATAAATTTATAGAAAATAATATTAGAGTAGATAATAATCTTATCCCAGTCTAATACCTATACTGTATATACTTGGTCTCTATAATAACTAATAAGAATACCCTTCTTATCTTATATAGTAATCTTCTTACTCTTTATATATACTTCTAGATTAATATAAGCGAAATATATACTTCTAATAACCTTTAGTTAACTTACATAAGGTATATAGTCTCTTCCTAAAGTTAATAACTCGCTGTAGACCGCCTTAATAAGATATTACTTAGTATTATTATAATAAAGGAGGAGTTAATAAGATAAACTATTGCTATAAGTAGAAATAGCTATAATCTTACTAAGACCTTAAGATTAATGCTTAGAGTATATACTTTATCTAATATAATTTAGATTACACGCGCTATAATACTATTCTATATATATATATATATATATATATAGTAGTAAATATTCTACTTTTATCTTATTATCCTATAAAATAGCTTTAAGGTAATTTATTATAAACTCCTCTATATTATCCATATAGATAACCTTTATTATTATATCAAAGGTATTCTTCTATCCTTAGAGGTATATTTATAATTAGTATACTAGCTTATTCTTTATTTCTATAAAGATAATTACTTAGAAATTTATTTTATTATTTATAACTAATAAAAGGTATTTAAAATATTTTATTAGCTTTACCTCTCTAATATCTATATAAAGAATATATTCTACCCTCTCTATATAGAGCCTAGGTATATATAGTATTATAGCACTAGGCGTGCGTACTTAAGTATACCTATATTTAGAGCCCTTTGTTCTAAATATCCTATACCTTTTGCGCTATAACTATATAGTATAGGGGAAAACGTCTAAAGGGTAGCTATACCCTTAAGCCTAAAGGGCTTAGATATAATATTATATTTAGAACTTCCCTTAGGGTTTTATATTTAAATCGCGCCTAGCGCGCGCATAGCGTGGCGCGCGCGCTATATATTATAATTTAATATACGCTTATGGAGTCCCTATAATATATTAGCCTTAGGGACCCTAGGGGTATAGGCTTAAGGCGCGCGTATATAGTAGAATAGGGTATACCTTGTATCCTAGCTATAAGTAGGTAATTATAGATAGTTATAGTAGTAATAGGGGTGGTAATACTATAGCACTAGGTATACATACTTAAGTATAGCTATATTTAGAGCCCTTTATTCTAAATGTCTTATACCTTTTGCGCTACGACTATATAGTATAGGGGAAAACGTCTAAATGGTAGGTATACCCTTAAGCCTAAAGGGCCTATATATAATATATAGAGTATATTATAAACTCTTTAAGAGATTATATATTTGATATAGCTATAAGACTACTAACTTAGGGGTTATTATATAACTCTTTATTATCTTAATAGTCTTTTTTACCTCTCTACAGCCTAGGTACCCTAGCTTATAATACTAGAGCTTAGAATTAGTCCTCTACTATATAGTATATATAAGAATACCATAGGTATATCTTAATATTTTCTATTATAACCTTATAAACTTTAAATAAACTTTAATAAATAACTATAGTATGAAGTTCTATATCTATATAACATATCCTTAATAATATACTAATAACTATAAATCATCAACTAATAATTATAATCATATTTTTTGCCAGAAATAAATACTTGAAAAGTCTATATAAATTCTAATAATATTAACAACTTTATATATATTTCTATTTATAATCCTTATAACTATAGCTATAAATATATAAAAAATTGTACATGGACCGCTTAGTGATCCAAGCATGATTCTGCTTAATAAGCTTAATAATTAGCTATTTAAGCGCTATATCTTAAAATATCTTTCCCCTTACTTACTAAGGGTATAATTTATAACTTAGAGATAATATTAATAATACTAACGATTTATTAATAAATTATTATAATAAAATTCTTTCTTATACCTAAATCTATTAGCCTTTTTATAATTCAACCTAGCTTATTAATATCTATTATTTAGGCTGCCTTTTAGTCCCCTTCGCTACCTTTATACCTATTCTTATAGGTTATAAGCCAAGCTTAAACCCTTTTTAAAATATCCCTCTAATCTAACTACCTCCATACTATAATAAATTCCTCAAGCCTATTCTCTTCCTTAAGGTTACTTATTTAAGGTATTCCTTTAAGAGATATAGCCTCTATATACCCTATACTAAGTTAGAGATACTACCTGATCTAGTTTGCTAGCTTTAAGATCAATATCTCCTACAAGAAGCTATTTAGAACCCCGAGTTATTTAACTATACCTCTATAAGAACCTCTACTTTGAATTAAAATAATATATTAACTAAGCTATTTAACCTTACTTTAGTTAATTATATCTTCGAACTATCTCTCAGCCTTTATAGGTCTTAGTTTACCTATATCTATACTCCTATTTAATCGTGGCCTAATATAGGCTATATACTAGCGGTTATTCTAACTACAGAAGAGCCTAATTAGCCTTCTATAGAAGAGTTTCTTAAAGACCCTTCGAAAGAGGAAAAAAAGAGAAGGGATATATCGAGTTACACCTATAACCTCTAGGTTTAAATAATATAACAAAGCTATAGTTAATACTACTAGGCTATATAATATATATCTCTCTTATTGTATTATAATTAATACCTTATTATAGTTTATATACTATTAAGCTTTTATAATATCTAATTTAAAAGTATAGCGTCTAAGGCTATCTAGATCTAACAACTATAAAGTCCAGTCTATATATATTAGGGCCTTACTTATTAGTAAAGATATAACTATAGACTTATCTAAGCCTATAGATAATATAAATACTGATCTATATAATAAGACTCTAAGCTATATATAGCTATTCTATAACGATAGGCCTCTAAGGGTTATAAAAGATAATATAATAGTTTTTAATACTTAGAAATATCTTAAAGACTTATATAAGCCTATAGGGTTTACTAATAAGTTTCTAACTTATAAAGAGTTCTTTAATACTACTTTAAGTAGGTTTAACTCTACAGAAGAATATATTAATAAAATAAAGGAACTTATAGATAACCTATTGTATAATAAGCTTAAATTACCTAACTAGGTAGTTATAATATATATATTAAATAGCCTAGATAAAGATTATAATAGTTTCATTACTACTATTACATAAAGTCTTAGGGCTAATAAGGATAATTATACATTTAATAGTCTATTATCTAATCTATTAGACGGATTAAGACGAAAGGGCAAAGTAGTAAGTTTTGCTACTAAAAATAATAATAAAAATTATAATAAAAACAAAAATTAGAATAAGGTTAATAAAAGACCTTGGAAAAAGATAAAAGGGTCTTTATTGTAAAGACTATAAGAAGACTAGCTTTACTAAGGATAACTATGCCTTTTTATATCCTAAAAGGGCCCTAGTATAGTGGGATAAATCCAATAATAACAATGATAACAAAAAAATGATAAGCCTTCTACTTCTACTTCTATTACTAAGGAAGTTAATATAACTACCTTAAGGGTAATAGAAGAAATAGAAGATTAAAACGATAACTATACTTTGATAACCCCCTATATCTCTATAGATTAGAATGTTAATCTTACGGATCTTAATGATTCCAATGAAAATTAGGAACTTTGATTAAATAGAGTATTTTAATTAAGAATAAGGAAAAGAATTTAGGATCAAGGCGTTATAATTAAATTAATACTATATTCTATATTAATACTATAGCTACTATTTATATAGTCGAGAATTACACTCTTTCATATAATAAAAAGCTGATAAGTATCTATATAAAGTAGGGCAAAGTAAATTAGCTTACTTCCTCTATTAGAGGAGATTTAGATATTTTCCCTAATAATAATAGGATAATATTTAAAGATATTTACTATATACCTAAATTATGGATTAATCTACTTAGCTGAAGTCAGCTTAATAACGTAGATATTACCTCTATTATTTAGCAGAAGCCTATTTTATATAATATATATAAGGATTATACTATAGCTACTAGCTATAAGCTTAATAACCTCTGTCTCTTTAAAGTACCCTTAGATCAAGGTTACTTAGGCCCCTCAAATAAGAGGAATAATACTAATAATAATAAATTACTCTATATGCAATTAATAACTAATAATAACAACAAAAATCTATATAAACTATGGTGTAATCGTTTAGGTTATATTAGCTATAGATATCTTAAAAGCCTTTTAGATAATACTAAAGTAAATAGGGACTTTATAGATAAATTTAAGGCAATAAATATAATACGTTTTCTACCTTATAAAGCCTGCCTTGAGGGTAAATTTATTACTAAGGTTCATAAAAGATCTATTTATAATAGAAATCTAGATTACTTAGATTATATTAGCTTAGATCTTTATAAGCCTATAATACCTAAAACTTATAATTATTATAAGTAGTTTATAATATTTATTATTAAATATACCTGATTTATATAGGGAAAACTATTATAGAATGAAATTGCTAAGACTATTACTAAAGCCTTTAATAAAGCTAAGGCTAAAGTTAATAATAATAATAATAATAATAATAATAATAATAATAATAATAATAATAATACTAATAATACTAATAATACTACTAATACTACGAATACTAATAATAAGCATATTAAGCATATTAAGCATAATAAGCATATTAGAGAATTCAATACGAATAGTGGCTTAAAATTTACTAATAAATATATTAAAACTATATATATTAAAAGTGGTAGTATCTATAATATTAGATCGCTATATATATATATATATATATAAACCTAACAGATTAATAGAGCGTATTATACGTACTATTATTAATAAAACTAGAGCAATACTATATAATTTAGGTCTACTCTTATCCCTAAAGGGTAAAGCAGTTCATTTTTCTGTAATATCTATATAATAGATACCTATATAAAGCTCTTGAATACGAGACTCCCTATAAGTTAAAAAGTGATAAAAGCCTAATATAAATAATATAAGGGTATAGAGTAGTTTATACTACTATAAAGATTATAATCCTTTATTAAAAAAGCTCGATCCTAGAGCTTTAAAGGGAGCTATTATTAGTTATAGCTCTAACATATATAAGGTCTATAATATTAATAATAAAAAGGTATAATAGTTAAGAGACGTGATTATATTAGAAAATACCTTTATAACTTAATAGAAAGAGTGACCTATATATATTAAATCCTAATTTAATATCAGTACTACTAATAATAATAATAAAGATATAAATAATAATAATTAAGTTCGGAATTACGCCGACACCCCTTTGCAAAAAAACTATAATAAATTCACCTAGATCGTAGGTATAATCTGGGAAATACTATATAGGTATCTTAACCTATACCCTCTACTAGTTAAGGAAAATAATATAAGAACCCTATATATTCCTACTTCGAAGTAAACCCTCTAAATATTATAAAGTCGGACGCGCGCTATACTAGGGCTAATTATATTAGAGCTCAACGGGCTACTAAGGCTCTTATAGCCTAGACACGCCCTCGCTAAACCTTCTAGTAAGGTACAATAAAAGCTACTACGCGAGATAACTCCTTAACCTAAAAGGTTAACCTTCTAGTAAGGTATTGTAAAAGCTATTATGTAAGATAACTCCTTAACCTACCTTCTATTAAGGTAAATGCTATTATATAAGAGATAACTCCTTGACTAAAGAGGTCTTTCCTAAGAGGTTCTTATAGCTGGAAGTATAAGAAGCTCTACTACTATAAGTACGGCCTTATACCTCTCCCGCTTCCTTACCCTTATCCCTATAACCTATAATAAATCCTTAACTATATTAGTACTAAGCCCTATATATAAATATACTAAGCCTAAGCAAAGCACGCCCTTTAGAATAAATAATATATAAGGGATTACTAGAGAGTTTAATATTAATATAATTAATAAAACCAGCTCCTTTATTAACTACTCTACTATATATAGAGAGTATACTATTAGTATAGCCCTTAAGAGGGCTTACCTTAATACCCTTATAAGGGACCTTATGAGGCGCGCTAGTATTATAACTAAGTAAGTAAACTTAGTAGTAAAAGTTTAATAGGTTATTATATACCCTATAGAGTAGCCCTTCTTCAAGCAGGTCCTCTATATTACTAAGGTAGAGGTAGCCTATTAGGGGTTAGTAAGTATAGCTTATACTAACTACTTTAATATAAAGAGAGTGTTACTAATAATAGCATAGCTACTAGCGGACGAAGCGGTAATAGAGGCGGTATTTAATAGTAGGGCAGGTAGTATATAAGAGGATAAGTTAATAGTTTTATAGTTTATTAAATAATTAAAAACCACGTTATTATTAACATAAATTTAAAGATTATAAGGCTATCTAGTGAAGTATAGCTATAGTTAGGAGATAATTATATAACCGAAGGCTTTATATTATTATGAGGCGCGGAGTTAGAAGGTCTATTGCACTTAAGTAGGTAAAATCACTATATAGTAGCTAGAGGCTAAATAATAATAATAATACTAAGATATCTCCTCTATATCCTAGTAATAACTCTTTACCGAATCTAGCTATTGAGTCTGGTATTAATAATAATAATAATGTAAAGCCCGTTAGGTAGTTTAAGGCTTTTATTAACATCTTAGTATAGATTACCTTGAGACTTTTAGCACTACTTATAGACCTGAAAGCTATAGAGTTATATAAATATTTACTATAAAACATAGCTATATATTAAAGCAGTTTGATATTACTACTGCCTTTACTTATATAAGTATTAATAAGGATCTATATATTGAGATACCTACTAGTGTTTTATATAGTAAAAATACTAATATATTAATATATAAGTTTAATAATAATCCAATAGATAATAGCTTAGTATACAAGCTAAATAAAGCCTCATATAGCTTAAAACAAAGCCCACGCCTCTAGTATAAACACCTACGGTTAATACTACTTTAGTAATACTTTAAAGTATCTCCTTATAATAAGGGAGTGTTTATATTAAGTAAACATAACTATAAAGCTATTCTAGCTTATCATATTAATAATATGCTTTTAGCTACCAATAATAATAATATTTATAACTACATATATAATAACCTTTAAAAGCATCTAAGACTTCAATACTTAGGGGAGCCTAGTATCTTCCTAGGAAATGAAATAACAATAGCCCGTATAAATAAATTACTATATATAAAATAACTAAAGTATACTAAAGAGATACTTAATAATATAATAAAAATAACGTCTATAGGGGTTGTACCCCTATAGATAATAACCTAAAGTTTTATAAGAATAATAACTATATAACTAAAGAGGAAATATTATAATATTAATAAGAGATCGGAGCCCTTCTATACCTAGCTTTAAAAATAAGGCTAGATAATACTTTAGCGGTTATAACTTATACTTATTATGGTAGTAATCTCTCTAAAGAGCACTTTATAGCTCTTAATAGAATATAGGGATATATAAATAAATTCCCTAATTATAGTTCAACTTATAACTATAGTAAGGATATACCTAATAATAATAATATAATTAGATTTACAGATTTAGACTAGGTAAGAGATCTTAATAATTGAAAACTAACCTTAGTATATATATTTAGTTAGGGTTTAAATAATGTAATATCCTATTCTTCTTCTAAATAAAAAACAGTAGCCTTATTAAGCTATAAAGCTCAATATATAGCCCTATCCAATATAGCTAAAGAGGCTATATATATATATATATAGCTATAACTTCATACTAAATAGGTTAGGCTATAATAGCCTATAAAAGCCTAAAATACTTATAGATAACATATTAGCTTAAAAGTTAGCTAAGAATCCTAAACTTTATAAAAAGGCTAATTATATTAATATTAAATACTATTTTACTAGGAATCTAGTTATAGAAGAAGAAATATTCCTCTTTTATATATAGTCTAGTAATAATATTGCGGATATTTTAACTAAGCTATTAGGCAAGATAAATTTCATAACCTATTAAAAATAATAAGTAATAATACTATAAATAATATAAATAATAATAACAGCATTATAAACTAAACTATTAGACTATAATAACTATTATAAACTAATATAAAAAGTCTAGTCTTTCTTTTATACCTATAAGAGTTAGGATTTTGGGCTTTTCTACTAGCACGTATTATAAATACTCTAAGAATTCCCTCTTTGTTTTCCTATAGGGTTTTGAGAGTTTTTTATATTAGAGTATATAGCTTATAAAGAGTATAAATAATATACTATAACATAACATAAATAATAAGCTATATATAAATAGCTATATACCTTACGGGGGGGTATAAGAATACCGTAGGTATATCTTAGTAATTCCTATTGTAACCTTATAAATTTAAAATAAGCTTTAATAAATAACTATAGTATATATAGTTATATATCCATATAATATGTCTTTAATAACACATTAATAACCATACAACATAAACTAATAATTATAATTATATTTCCTACTGGAAATAAATACTTTAAGAATCTATATAAATTCTAATAATGTTAATAACCTTATATATACTTATATACACATATATATATATATATATATATATATATATTTATAATCCCTATATTTATATCTATAAATCTATAAAAGTAGTGCACGGACTACTTAGTGATATAAACACTATGCTGCTTAATAAGCTTAATAATTAGCCATTTAGTAGCTATATTTCAGAATATCTTTCCCCTTACTTACTAAGGGCATAATTTATAACTTAGAAATAATATAAATTATACTAAAGATTTATAAATCAATTTAGTTCAACGAAAATGCTTCCTTATGCTTGAATGTATTGGCCTTTATTATAATTTAACCCAGCCTATTAATATCTATTATTTAGGCTGCTTTTCAGTCACCTTCGCTACCTATATACCTATTCTAACATATAGAATCCCTTAGAAAATACTAGACTTATATATGTAAGTAACTATACTTAAATATATCTTAGGTTCTAGTTAAAAGCTTCTTCTACTAGTTATATTTAAGAATAAAGAGGTCTAATAATAATAGTTTCTTTTTAAACTTAAAGATTATAAATATTAATAGTTTATAATTCTGAAAATAGATAAACCTCTACTATTATTATTATTAACTAGCTTAAGGAGGTATTTGACCCTTGTATAAAGCCTATAGGTCGTAATAAAGGGCTTTAGTACCTATTAGTACTTATTAGGTATAGGGGCTATAGTAAAATTAACTTTATATTACTCTTAGGGTATTTATTTAGTATTTCTATTGGCTTACTCTAGCTATATTATATGGCTCCTTGATCCATTTTTATTTAGCTCTCTAAAAGAAATATATTAATAAAGAGTAAATAACTTTATAATATTTATTAATATAATATCTCTCAATAAGAGGAACTTCTTTATTTACTATATTCTTACCCGCTTAGAGAGCCTCCTATGACCTAATATATAGGCTAAATGGTATATTGTAGGCCTCTATTCTATTAGCTATATCAAGGTTCTACTTAAGTAATAACTACTTACTCATAATCCCTCTAATAAAGCTAAAATAATATTAAATAAGGCTTAGGTAACCACTTAGAGCCTTAAAATACTTATTAAATTAAAAAGTCTATTGTGGTTAGTAGGCGAGCTACCTAGATAAGCGAGACAACTACCAAATGAAACTATACTATCTTCTACCTTATAACCCATATAACGCTATAATAAAATAATAATATTATAATCTAAAGAAGCTTAATTAAACCTAGCTATCTAGGCTATTAATTAAACCCTAAATCGTAGTACTTAAGTAGTAGCTAGAATTTACTTTATCCCTCCTAGGACCTTCAGTACCTAATTAAAAGGTATACCTATATAATAGGATACTATATTAAACTTATAAAAGCTTATAATATTAAAAGGAAAGAAGCTAGTTAAGTACATTCTTAACTTAGATTCCTAATTGCTTTCTCACTATATTAGTAATATAGAAGATATAGCTAATTAACTACTTACTAATTATAATAAACCCCTAGTTAGGAAGCGCCAAGGGTTAAACTTTATTAAGCGATGACTATAGCTATAGATATACCTTTTTTGTAAATATAACTATAAGAAGGCCTAATATAAAGATCTAGATATAATAAATATATAGTTTCGCCTTATAGTAAGTATAGTTATAGAATATAATATTATAGTCTTAGATATCTATAACTTTAATAAGATTAGGTTCATAATAAGCTAGATGTTATTAGAATAGTTATAATAAGCGCTAAAAGGCGTTTAGATATAAAAATAATATAGCCTAGTAATTATAAATTGGTTATAATTATTTAGGCTATTACTTTATTAGGGTATATTATTCCACCCTATATTATTATATTAAGCTAATATTACCTCTTTATTTAGTATATTAAAACTAGTCTCCTATATAACTAGGTAATTATAATATTTAAGAATAGATAGATAATAAATAAAAGAGGCTTAGATTAGCTATAGTATTTTGACTAGTATATAAAGCTATATACAAGTAGTAATTATTACCTCCCTTTTATTAGTAAGTATAAAAGTTATCATATTACTAACTTCGAGATATATTATAAGGAAAATAATATTATTATACTCTATATACTAGCTTATTTATCTTATTTACTTTAGCCCTTAGATATTAGGTATTTTAAGCTATTAAAGAAGACTTATAGCTAAGAAATTAAGGAAAAGATATAATAAGTTATTATTTATATTATAAAGGAGGACTTCTTCCCTATATTTTATACAGTACTTATATAAGTAATTATAAAGGAAAATATCTAGGGAGGATTTAGAGGGGCTAAACCTATATCTTTAAGTATAGAGAGTATACTATCTAAGCTTAATATAAAGTTATATACTATAATACCTCTAGGATCCCTATTAATAATACCCCTACTCTAGACTTTCTAGATATTAAATAACCTAACTAAGGTATCTTCTTAGTTTAAACTTATTAAAAGGAGGATCTCATATTATTAGAATAGCTCTTTAACTTTAATTATCAAAGCTATAAAATATCTATTAAAAGGAGTATAGGGATTTATATACTAGATTACCTTACTAAGGTTTAAGAATAAAATCCTTTAGGAGTAGAAGAACTTACTTAGCTAATACTAGAGGGCTAAGAAAGCCTAGTTTAAATAGAGAGGGAGTCTTACTATAGCTAAGGTAGAGGATATTTGATTATAAAGAGAGGTAATAACTTAAATAAAGAGGAAATATAAGAGAATAATAGTTACTAACTAAGGATTAAGATAGGCTAATAGCGATATAATATTTATAAGAATATTAGTTATAATATATAAATATATTAATTTATTAAATTTATTAAAGAAGCGTCTAGTAAAGAGGTTTCTAAGTAGTTTAAATTTAATTAATCTACTAGTTATTATATATTACTTAGAAATATCCTATAGCTATAATTGGATAGGTAGCTTGCTTATTAACCACGTTATATAATATTAAATTCTTATAGTTAGTATTTAAATACATCTATAGTTCTTATAGAAAGTTAATACATAATCCCTTTTTATAGTAAATAAAAAGCTAAATTTATAATCTACTTATACCATAATATAAGAGAGAGAGAGATTACTTGATTATAAACTAGATTCTAAGTTTATATACTTAAAAAAGCTATTATTAGAGCTAAATCTAAATAAGATCTTTATTAATATTAATATTATTAAAATAGCTTAAACTCTAGCTAAGGAGTTATATATAAACCTATAGTTAGGTAAGTAGCTTAAGAAGTAGAACTTAAGTTATTTTAATATACTTTTCAAGTAGGAATATCTTAATAAATAGATATTTTACTTAAAATATATTACTGATAGTCTATTTGTAGTGCTATACTAATGTGCGCAGTTATAGGGGGGTGCGTGGTTATAGGGGGTGCTAACTTATTACTTCACTATAGATTACTTCTATAATAATAAGGATCCTATAAGTAGTTATAGGTTAGAAACCGGAGTTAAACGAGCGTATTAATTATAATTATTTAAGCGAAGCTATTCTTATACCTAATTATAATATAACCCGCGCTCCTATTATATACCTCTATATACTATTAAGCCCTTATATTATATATAACGCCTCTGACCTATATATAGCTTAATCTTATACTACGTATAGCCTACGTATTATAACATAGCGCTATTTATAGTTATAATACTCCTCCTCGCTAAGAGCCTAGTTTTATAAAGCTTAAACCGACTTTATATACTCCCCTATAGTAGCACTAGCCTTAAATAGCTTTATACTACTCTTCTTATAGAGTTATGTAAAGATTATTCTCCTAAGTAGCTTTATAAATAAGTTAGCTATATTATTTACTAATAATATATACTTAAAGTTCATCTCGCCTAGCTTAGTAACCTCTTATATAAAGTAGTTATAAACTTATATATAATTTATATAGTTATTTATAAACTCCCCTTTATAAGTATAATTACTCCTATATTATTAGCCTATATATAAAGGGGCCCTCTAAGTTTTATACTAAGTTTACTTAGGAAGTTATATATCTAAAGCGCTTCTAAAGTAATGATAATACTATATAGTACTTAGCCTCTATAGATAACTTAGAGACTATAGCTTATTATTAAGATCTCTATAAAATAAGCTTATTGGCTATAAAGAATACCTAACTTATTATTAAACGCGCTATATCCTTATAGCTAGCGTGGTTACTATTAATATAGCTATAGAGACCCTATTTATTTAAGTATCTAGCCCTATATTTATTATTATAACTTATTATAAGAGAGGTTTTTATATTAATATATTATATTAAGCGCTCTATACCCTTCTTTTATCCCTTATTTAAGTAATAAGAGAATAATACCTATAGTGCTATACTAAAAGAGAGATCTAGCTATATTATAAGCGCCCTAAAAGTAGCTTTACTAAGTACTCTCTAGTACTACGCTTAGAGTTCTAGGTCTAGTATATCTATGCTAGGGATTATTAAGTTAAATACTCCTATATTAATAGGTATAGTTATAGACCTAACCTTCGCTCTAAACTCCCTTACTATATTAGTTAAGTATATCTCTTAACTAATAATAATCTTCTAATACTCCTTATTAAAGGTAAGTTATATACTAAGGAAGTTATTAAGCACCCTAAGGTTATTAACTTTAATCTTATTACTTATATACTTATAAATAGCGCTAAGAGCTACTTCTAGTCTATATATTAGGATATTATTAATATATGTAGCTATTATAATATTAAGGGTCCTATTATAATAAGTTATATTATTTAAGCATAGTAGTATAAATCCTACGTCTTAGAGGATCTCTTATAACTTCTTCTACTACTACCTCCCGCTCTAATATAACCTATATAGAGCTCTATAGAGTCTAATAACCTATTTCTAATCTACTTCATACCTATATAAAGTTACTAACTAAGCGTATTATAAGTATATAAAGAGCCCCTTAATTAATAAGAAAGGTAGTATATATACTACTTCCTCTTGCTTACTATTTAGGTACGCGCTAATAAAGTCCTATTACTATATAGGATACCCCTTTCTATATATATATACTAGCAGGATCTATTATAATACTATTTAAGATATTAAGGTATATATCTAGGTAAAGTTACGCCTAGAGACTCAAAGGAAGCCTCCTATTATAATCTATACCTTATACTTTATAAGTATATTGTAAGCTTTCTTATATTTCTATACCTATTTAGCTAATATATAAAGGCCTTTTAGAGTCTCCTCCTTATTAATAAACTATAAAACTTCTTTTTTAACTAAGGTTTATATCTTATTAAATACTACTTCTTTTTATAACTTCTAGTTATTTAAAAGTCTATTTTATATGTCTATAATAGTTATTAAGTCTAAGTAAAGTTATAGAGATATGTTTAATTTACTTCTAAAGGGGTCTTATATAAAAACTATAATATAAGTTTATATTATATATTTTTACTCTAGAGAGTTAGTCTCTCTAATATAAAGATATACCCTCTATATCTATTCTATAATACTATATATATAGCGCTATAACTATAAGCCCTATCTAAGTAGTAATATTTACTAGAGCTCTACTAGTTCTATTATAGGTTTATAAAAAAGAATACTAGAGTAAATAATAATCTTATCCCGCTCTAGTACTTATATTCTATATACTTAGTCTCTATTATAACTAATAAGAATACCCTTCTTAGCCTATAAGGTAATCTTCTCGCCCGTTACCTATATCTCTAGATTAATATAAGTAAAATATATACTTCTAATAACCCTTAGCTAACTTATATTAGGTATATAGTCTCTTCCTAGGGTTAATAACTTAGTATAGAGCGCCTAAATAGGTATCTTACTTAATTATATGATGATAAAGGAGTAATTAATAATATAAACTACTACTATAAGTAGAAATAGCTATAGTCCTACTAGGACCTCGAGATTAATACTTAAAGCGCGCACCTTACCTAATATAATTTAGATCGCATATTCTATAATATTATTTTATTTATATATATATATATATATAGTAGTAAAAACGCTATATTTATCCTACTATCTTATAACATAGCTATAAGGTAAGTTATTATAAACTCTCTTTATTATCTATATAAATAAACTCTATTATTATACTAAAAGCGTTCTTCTATTCTTAGAGGTATACTTATAATTAGCACGCTAGTATATTCTTTATATCTATAAAGGTAATTAATTACTTAGAAGTATATCTTATTATTTATAACTAGCAGAAAGTATTTAAAATACTTTACTAGCTTTACCTCTTTAATATCTATATAAAGAATATCTCATACCCTCTTTATATAGCGCCTAGGTATATAGGAAGTATTATACACTCTTTAAGAGATTATATATTTTATATAGCTATAGGACTACTAACTTAGGGGTTATTATATATCTTTTTATTATCTTAATAATCTTCTTTATCTCTCTAAAGCCTAAGTACCCTAGCTTATAATACTAGAGCTTAGATTTAGTCCTCTATTATATAACATATATAACGTATATACTTAAATCTTACTTATAGGTAATATTAAGGTTAAAACCTTATTACTAAATATTAAGTATTATAAACACTTACTTATTAATACCTATTAGTTAGTTATTATTATTAGTTAGTTATTATTAAAGTAACCTCTACTAAGGTATAGTCTCTTGCTACTAAATATATTAATTAGAAAGGTTAGTATTTATAAGACGTCTTATAGCTATATTAATTCCCTATTATTAAAGCATAGGGTAACTATACTTATATAACTACAATAAATATTACCTCCTCTTACATAAATCGTATATAGAGTTATTAATAGCGTATACATATTATTATTATACTATAAGGAACAATAGCGGGTGCAGGATGCAGAGCCACGCTATCGGCAAAACGTTAGCGAGTCAGGGGCGAATAAATATACCTTAGAGAAAACTCTATAAGGGAAAAACTTAGAGGGTTAAGTAATAATCTAATATAATAACAGATATCTACGTTTTACTATTCTATCCTTTCCTAGTTTAGGCTTTTAGCTATACTCTTTATAATTCTATTACTTCTACCTCGATTCGAGAAACTAGTATTAGTTAGAATATCTAAAGCGAACTAGTAATAATATACTAATAATTTAGTAATAGAGTTTAATTATAATAAACTCTAGGCTAGGTATATAGAATATAACTAATAGGGTCTTAGCTAATAAGATATTAATTATTTACTAAGCCCTAAGATATAGGGAATATAATATAGATACTACGCTAGGGGAATAGATAACCCTAGTAATAATATAGCAGGAGGAATAACCCCGAGGGGTGAGGCTAGGTCCCGGGTAGCGCTAGACTAGGCAGACTACCCCTCGAGGGGCGAATAGATAGCAAGCAGTAGCTAATAGGGCACCCCGCCTAGGACGCCCCGAGAAGCTAGTATCTCTAGTATCCTTACTTAAGCTATAGGGTTAATATAGAAATAATAGGAGAGCCTTATAGAGTAGATATATCTATAATAATAGTAGTATAAGGAATAAATTGCTATCCTACTGCGAGAACTTACTAATCGCTTAGTACTAAGATACTTATAGAGAGAATATAAAAAGCCCCCTATATATAACTACTATACTATAACTAAGGACTTTACTATAGACTAGGTTAGTAACTAGATCTAAGCGATTAAAGATAGAAACTAACTACGCGCTAGTAGTATACTAGAGTAGTAGGTCTAATAAGCGCTTATAAAGATAAGCCTATCCCTATAGACCTAGTAGCAATACTATAGGGCTAGCCTAGAAGGAGACCTAGCTTAGGCTAACTTTATAGCGTTTACTTACTAATAGTATATTAACCCCGAGCTTTAAGAGCGAAGATACTATAAGAAGCTAGATATAATAAGGCAGAAGGAGATATAGTTATTATTATAGTTCTTTGCTAAATAATTAGTAATATATTAGGACTTAAATATAGTTAATATAGAAGATAGCAAGGCTAAGGCTTATATACTATACTTCCGATTAGCCCTATTCCTATATAGGGAACTTAAATATTAGAAAGTTGAGATATAGAGGCTAAAAGATATAGCTATAAAAGCTAAATACTTATAGGAGATATATTGCTAATAGGGCGGCGAACCTCTATAAAGTGAAAATAAGAAACAGTATATAGGGGAAGAGTATAACCTAAGGGGGCCCCTAATAGCAAGATTAGGTTAAAAGATAAGCTAGTAGGGTTCTAGCTAGAAGATAGCGCGGGGTTTATAGAGCCTAATACCTTACTAATAGATTAGTAGCGTCATATAGGGATCTAACTAGAATAGGTCTATATCTAGCCCTAGAATATAACTTATAATATCTAATTATATAATATATTTCAGCTATAAGCAAAAGGGGCATAAGAGGGTAGACTGCCTAGATAAATGCGCGAGACGAAGCATAAATAGAATACTAATAGGATACTAAGTACTTACTAAGAAGGCGAGAATTAATATAATCTAATCCTAAAGAGTTAAGGAACTCGATTTATTAGAAAACGAGTAGGCCGGGGGACTATATTAATAACCCCTATACTTAAATTAGAACTAGGTACTCTCCTAAAGGGAGCTATTATAAAGGGATAAGCGATCGTTCTCTAGAATATCGCTAAATAAGAAGTAGTAGTAGATATAGATTCTTATTCCTAGGTTAATATTATTAGTAGTTAACTAGCTAAATTCCTATAATTATAACCTATAGTAGCTATTAACCCTATATTAGAAGGGTTTAATAGGTTATCTATAACAGGCTAGAATATATACTAGTTAATATTCTTCCTTATTAACTTAGGAGGAGAAGCGAGGAAGATATAGCAACTCTTTACTAAAGCCTCCTGACCTAAGGGAGCAAGAGACCTTTTCTTATTATAATACTCTATAGGAAGAGAGGGTATTATAATTAATACCTAGATAAATACCTAGGAATACGAACGCTTTAGTATTACTAAGCTATTAGTATTTATATAAGAGATTATTAAGAATAGCTAGAAGGCTTATATTATATATATATCAAGGAATATCGCCTCCTATAAGCTGCTAATAAGGGCTCTAGAAGAAGAAGACACCCTAGAGGGTAATATGGAGTTACTACTAGAACTATCTAGTAAATAGGTAACGTTTAATAAATGGTTAGTAAAGCAATACCTAGTCCTAGAGGGTGCGGAATATACTATCGATTTAATCGAAGGGAAGAAACCCCTATATAGGCTTATCTACCTATTAAATAAGCATTAGTTAGAAGAACTTCGCTAATATATCGCTAATAACTAAGCAATAGGGCGGATCTAACCCTCAACTAGCGAGGCAGGCGCCCCTATCCTTTTTATACTTAAGAAAGATAGGTCCCTATGCCTTTATATAGATTATTAAGGCCTTAATAAGGTGATAATAAAGAACCGATATCTACTCCCTCTTATTAGCAAACTATTAAATAGGCTTCGGGGAGCGAAATAGATCTCGAAAATCGATATTTAAAATATATATTATTATATTTATATTAAGCCGGAGGATTGCTAGAAAATAGCATTTAGGATGTGTTATAGGTACTTCGAAGATATTATTATACTATTTAGACTTATAAACACCCTAGCTATATTCTAGGCGTATATTTACTAAGCGCTCGCTAAGCTACTAGATACCTATTATTATTTATATAAATAATATTATAATCTACTCCGAGATAAGAGAGTAGTATATAAAAGACCTTCTCTGAGTGCTCTATAGGCTTCGCTAGTAGGAGCTCTATACTAAGCTTAGTAAGTATAGGTTTTACTAATAGCAGGTAGAGTTCCTAGGATATATTATTATACCTAAGGGTATATTAATAGACTAAACTCGCATCCGAGCTATTACTAAATAGAAGCTACTAAAGATATACTAAGATATCTAGATCTTCCTTAGATTCTATAACTTCTACTATAAGTTTATTATAGGATATTTAGGTATTATAGCTCTAATAATATCCCTACTAAAGGGTAATAAGAATAATAAGAAAGGAGGCGAGTTTTACTAGCTAGAAGAGGCTTAATAAGCCTTCAAGCAGCTTTAAGCTACCTTCTGCTTAGTAACTATTCTCTAATACTAGGACCTAACCCGCGAGATAAGGGTTAAGATAGATGCTTCTATAAAGGCTATATCTAGCATCCTATTATAGCATATTAATAGTTAGTAGCAACTAGTTGCTTATTATTTATAGAAGCTTAGTGATATAGAGTAATATTAGGGAGCAGGCTAATAGGAACTTCTTGCTATAGTTAAGAGTTTAGATTATTAGGCTTACTACCTTTAGGGTATATTAAAGAAGTTTATAATTCTAATAGATTACTAGGCGCTAAAGGGAGTTATTAGCGCGCCTGCACGGGACCTTTAGGGAAGGCTCGCTAGGTAGGTATATAAACTCTTAGTATTTAACTTTAACTTAGAGCATAGGTCGGGGGTTATAAGCCTAGTAGATAGTCTATCCAGGAGGCTAGACTATATAGAGGGGGAGGTAAAGTATAGAGATATACTCCTAACCCTAGTAAAGAAGCTAAGGCTTATTAGCAAACTACTAATAGACCTTTAGATAAGTATTATTATACTATAAGGTAGTATAGAGACCTCAAAAGTATTTATTAATATTATAAAGGCTAGCATAAGGTACCCCCTCTAGATAGATAGCTCCGGGGGCGGAGATGCCTTAGTCTCTAGTTAGTATTATGCTCTATAGCGCGCTAATATTACTATAACTATAGTAGCTATAATAACCTAACGCTAAAGAGCAAGAGGTAATATAGAGAATACTTAGCGAGAGGTTATTAACTAAGAGGACTCGCTTAGAGCTGGTGTTACTATAGTATAATAGTATATCTTATGCTAGGTTATAAGGGAGCTTATAATAAGCGAAATAGCAGATAGTTAGCAACTCTCCGAAGTAATAGAGAATCTTATCTATAGACTATAAGCTAATAACTTTTATTATTAGATATAATTAGAGAGGGTATGCAGACTAGCTAGTAATTATAGGAGCTATACGATTAATAGCTAGGGAACCCTATTCTATAAGGGATAGCTAGAGATATTATAAGAAGGGTCTCTAAGGCTAGAGATCCTTTGCTAATATTATAATAACTATAGAGCGGGTTATATAGGGGTGAATAAGACTACTAAGTTAATCTCGAGGAACTTCTATTAGCTAAACTTAGCTATAGATATATATAATTACGTTATAGGGTGCTATATATGCCAAGGGAACCGCGTTCCGAGGCATAAGCCTTATAGAAAGTTATAACTACTACCCTTACTTATATACCTATTCTAGGAAATAAGCATAGACTTTATCACTAGATTGCTAGCAAGCTTTTAGCATGCGGGTAGAGAATATGATATAGTTCTTATTATTATATATTAAATAACTAAAGTCGCTATATTTATCCTAATAACGAAGTAGCTAATAGCTGCTAAGTTAGCGCGGATTATCTATAAATAGATTGAATGCTATTTTAGTACTCTAGAGGGTATTATTAGCAACTGAGATAAGCTCCTAACTAGCTAATTTTAGGAAGAGTTCACAAGAGAGAGGGCTATTAAGCGCTACCTCTCTACTATATACTATCCCTAGACTAATAAGCAGTTAGAAAGGATATACTAGATATTAGAAAAGTATCTATAAGCATATACTAGCGACTCGCTATAAGAATAGGTAGTCTAGCTACCCGAGGCGGAGTTTGCATATAATAATAGTTGCTATAGCACTACTAGCTACTCGCTAGTAAAAGCCCTATATAGTTACTACCCGCGTTATATAGAATATATAGCTCCTATAAATAGGGTTATAGTACAGGGCATAAGGGAGCGAATTAAATATATTTTGAGACTCCGCGAGAAGGCCTAGGAATAATAGCAAAAGGCTACTAAGGTATAAGCTAAGTATTATAACGCGAGGCATAAGGACTAGACCTATTATTAGGGATAGGTTATTAGGCTATTAATAAAGAACTTCCGGTTTAAGAATAAGAAACTAGCACCTAGGTTTATATAAGTAGCTATTATAGAACTAGTTAGCATATAAGTATATAGGGTTTATCTACTACTATAATACTAATAGATATATAATATATTCTCTATTACCTTATTAGAACTATAGGATAACTACTAAGTAGGTAGCGAAGGTTCGCTTATATACCTAGAGCTTGAGGATAAGCTAGAGGAATAGGAGGTAGAAGAGATTATTATATAGCAAGATATTAGTAATAATATACAATATCTAGTTAAGTAGGTAGGATAGCCTATAGAATATAATATATAAGAGCTTATAGAGAACTTAGCGAATACGCAAGAGGCTGTTTATAAGTTTGATAGATAGTATAGGAGGTCTTATAAGAAGTAGGATAACTAGTTATAAAGTTATAGTAACGAGTTGCTAATTATAAATCACGAGACTATAAAATAGAAGCTAAATTAAGAAGCAGAATATTAATTATATTAAGTAGCGAATTATTATTAATATTATAGCAAAAAGAGGGGTATTATCCTATAAAGAAAAGGGAGAGGGCTAACTATCTAACTAGTTATTTACTTCTAACTATAACCGCAAGCGCGAGCGCCCCGACTATTATAACCACGAGTAGCACTATAGCAACTAGTCGCTAGGCTAGCATTACTAGTATCCTTATTATTATCGCCTATAGACTAACTACCTACTAACTCACTACTAGACTTACTACCCGAGTTACTACCCGACTTACTACTAGAGCTACTACCTACCTCGCTACCCGACTCGTTACTAGAGCTATTATTAGAGATAGTAATAATAACCTTAGTCTTCTTAGCCCTTCTAGCCTTTTTTGCTAAATTATTACTATCTTCTTAGCTATATTTAGTAGGAGTATAGAGATATAAGGCGTAAGAGATAGGGCGAGTACTAGTAATAATAATAAAATAAGAGGGAATATTATTAGAAGTATACTTAAGGAGGTTGTCTTAAAGTAACTTATTAAACTTAGGAAAGGAGTTAATATTATGCTTATAAGGGCGCTTAGGGACTAGTTTTATTAAAGAGTTATTAACTAGATAATTAATCTTATTATAGAGGTATATAGCAGGACTATTATTATAAATATATAGCAGCTAGGCGGCGTTTAGGTGCTAAAGGATATTAATACTATTATAAAGGGTACTAACCTAGAACTAGTTATTAATAAGATATAATTAGCAAGGGAGTAGCGAGTAATAGCCTATATAAACTAAGATATCGAGGGCAAGGTGCTTATAGATAGAAGCAAGCTCCTAGAGTTAGAGCTGCTCTATATTATAGCTACTACTACTAGTAGTAAGATTATAGATAAGCTTAGTAATATATTTCTATACTACTAAATAATTAGCAAGGGAAGCGAGAATATAATAATAATAAATAGGGGTTAAAATACCCTCCCGTTTCTAAATTTAGATCTAGTAGAATATATTCTAGGTTATCTAGGCTACGCCCTAAAGCTCCTAGAGAACCTACTAGGCGTTAGTATATAGCAACCTAGTAGCAAACGGGTAGAGATTTATAGCAGCATATTTTTTCTTATCGAAGTTATAATAAACGCACTTCTATATATGCTCGCTATATATATAGCAAAGGGTAATAATATCCTAATATATTTTATAGAGATAGCTGAGGTAAGGATAGCTACTATTAGTATTACTAGTAAGGTCGCTAGAGAGGATCTCAGGATTATATAGATATTTAGCGAGAATCGCACCTATATATATAATATAAGATATAATAGAGAACGATTAGCAAAATAACGAGGAAAGAGATAAACTAGAAAAAGAAGAAATAGGGAAATTAATAATTATAGTAAAAGCTTATAGAATAGATAATAAAGAGAAAAATACTAAAGGCTACTAAGTTAAAAAAGAGATGCTAAAGAGGGAAAAATCTAGCTAGGTTAGAGACCTCGAAAAGTAAATACCTTTTTATAATTAGTATCGCTAGGTAATAAGGCTAAATAATTACTAACTATATACTACTAAATAGTTATATAACTATTAGCAACTAATTAAAAAATAATAGCGATGCTCAAAATTTAAAAATATATAAAGCGCTAGAAAATAAAATACGTTATTCGCTATAGCAGCCTAAATCTAGCATAAGAAGGAGTAATAGCAAATAATATAATAAAAACGCTAAACTATCGCCCTATAGTTAGCGATATAGAGCTCTATTACCCTACTAGTATGCCTTAGGGACTAAGGCTTTAGAAGGGGGGGTAATTATAAGGAATAATAGCAGGTATAGGATATAGAGCTATGCTATTAGTAAAACGTTAGCGAGTTAGGGGCAAATAAATATACCTTAGAGAAAACTCTATAAGGGAAAAACTTAGAGAGTTAAGCAATAGTCTAATATAATAACGGATATCTACGTTTCAGCATTCTAGCCTTTCCTGGTTTAGGCCTTTAGCCATACTCTTTACAAATACTATAATATATTATTAATTATATTTATATTCGCGCTTATATCCTATAGCTAAGCGCTATTATTATACTTAACTATCCTTAGAACAGTCTCCTTATATCTAGTCTCTATAGACTCCTCTACTAATGCTAGCTATATTATAAAGTTATCCTAAGCTATTTAAAAGTTATTTAAGTCTATAAAGGTATAGTAAACGTACTCTAATACCTTCTAGCCCTCTTTTATAAAATCCTTCTTAGGTATATCTATCTTATTATTACAATTTAGTGATATTAAAGATCCCTTATCCTTAGGATTATAGTTAGGGTAGTATTACTATATAATATTAGCGCGCTTATAACTAAAATAACTATAGCTTCGCTAGTCCTTCTCAAGCTCTATCCTCCTATCCCCTATAGATATTTTATCCACTACTTAGGTTATAAGTATAGCTTTTATCTTACTAGTTATATAAGCATTATTCTATAGATCTATTATAAGCTCCTTAACCGATCTAATAGCACCTTTATAATACTTTAATTATTAATATATAGCCTAGTTATAATCTTAATCCTCTACTTTTTAAATAAACGCTTAAATAGCGTCTTTAGTAGAGATAATACTACCTACTTAATAATATCTATATTATAATTTATTAAACTTTAATATATATATACTATTAGATCGCTCTTTATAAGCTTTAGTATATATATCTAGTCTTATAATTAGCCTTATAGTATATTACTAGCGCTAGTATATATCCATTAAAAAGTCTCCTATATCTTAGAGCTACTTTAAATATATACTATAAGTAATAGCAGTCCTTCTATAAGGTTATTATATATCTTAGCTACTATATAGAGATCCTCTATATAAGTTAAGTTATCCCTAAGAGTAGCTTTATATACTATAAGCGCTATTTATACTTATATTAATTATATAATCTAATTTATAAATCCCTTTAATTAATAATCCTTTAAGAACTTTATTTAAAAGTCCTTAAAGTAATCTATACCTAGCTTAGGTATAGTAATAAGCGCCCTTATAACTAATAGGGTATTTATTATTATAGTATCTAACTAGCTTAATACTTCCTATACCTTGAGGTATAAATAAGCTAAGTTTATTAGGGTACTTATTAGTAGTAGTACTATTAGAGATAAAGTATCTCTATTATTATTACTAACCTTAAGTAGTACTAGGAATATCCTATATACTTCTTATAACTATACCTAAAGAGTCTTATACTCCTTAAGCTTTTTCTATTAAGCTAAGTATAGCTCTATAATCTTATACTAATGATTTATAATAGCTTTATCTTATAGCCTTATTACCTCTATATCCTATAGTATAATTATTATAACTATAAGTAACTCTATAGGCTTCTTAGAAATATATTAAGTCTATGTAGTATATATCCTATATTAGATAATTATATACTAGTAGTTTTACTATTGTAATAACGATTATAATAAGTAATTTAGATTTATAAAGTTATATATATATTACTATATAATAATAAGGGTCTTATATATAATTAGGGGTTAGAAACTAGGGTTAAATAAGTATATTAATTATAATTATATAAGCGAAGCTATCCCTATACCTAATTCTAGTGCGATCTACGCTCCTATTATATGCTTCTATATACTATTAAGCTCGCGTATTGCGCGTAACGCCTCTAACCCGCATATAGCCTAATATTACGCCGCGCGCAGCCCGTCTATTGCGATACAGCGCCGTTTGCGGTCGTAACAACTTCGCCTTATATTTTCTGCGAGCGATGTATTATCAAGCGGCCCTCTTCGGGGGCCGGGGGGTTGTCATGCCGCCCCCTGTCCAGAACGAACCCAGGTTTACCACAGAGCGTACTGAGGTGCCTTGTCTTGCAGAGACTGGGAGACAGGATGGAGCACTCCACCAGGAAACCCAGGAACGGCAAGGTAAGTACGTACTATGGTTTTGCCATTCGCCGCAGCTTGTATCGAAGGCACCTCGCATTAATAGTAGCCAACTAATGAGACGGGCCACGGCATGATGAGGGAGGGTTTGGATAGTGGGTAAGGGGAGACGGGGCGCGTATTGCGGACTCTTGTTGGATGAACGGAGATGGTTAATGGCATGGATTACGGTATCTCAAGAGGAATAAGTATGTTTGAAGTTGCGGTTGTGGATAGGATACTACAGTCCGCACCCCTATATATAGATAACTCTCAAATGCGATATCGCCCTCTAAATATATATAGATATCGTGTCTATATTATTATATATAAGTAAAGCACTATAAAGCTTATTTCTATATAATTTATATACCCTCTTATTTTACTTAGTATAAGGAGGTAGAGTAGAGAAATTTAATTATATTATAGGGGTAAAATAAGGAGTTATAAGAGGTATTCTACTACTTTCTACTACCTACTTATACTCTATATACCTACCTACTATATACCTACCCTCCTATTATATACTTACCCTCTTACTTAAAGCTATTATAATAGTTTTTTAGAACTTTTTTAATTTATTATAAGTAAAAGAATTAAATAAACTTTTTAATATATTAGTATTTATTTTTAAGTAGCATAATAAATATAATTATAAACTATAGCTATATTCTAGAGTATATAGGTTTTACTTAATATATATATAGGTAGGCTGCCCGAGTCTAATGCATTTATAGGGATGCGGACTGTACTATGATGTAATAGGCAAGTAAAACTCCCTGAATCGGTATTACGGGGACTAGAGACCCGCTCTCAGCTCTAGATTATTCCTTCACTGGCTGAGTTCTTGCTTGCGAGCGATGTACTGCTCTTATGAGCTCGGGGCCAGCGATACCCGTATAGGGGGTTTACTACTGTAGTTAGGGGACAATCAAAGAAAAGGACTTGAAATGGTTAGGGACTTGAGGTGAAGGATGGATGTGCCCCGGCTGAGCTTTGGGTTGAGTCCTGAGGTTGTGGCGGGAGCGCCCTCAGTCGCATCCATTCTCATCCTCGATCAACATCAGACCAACAAAAGGGAGTCAAAGAAGGTCTTGGTGCACTTCATTATTCAATACTAAAGCGTCGCACTCTTGGATCGAGTTCCGGACGGTCGGTCTCTCTGGTCTCTTGTCAGTCAGTCTGGTCACTCTACCAATTTAGCTTGTCTTTTTGTTCGCTTTTCCGCCCGCATCTCTCTCCCAGTCTCCCTCCCTCTCTCCTCCCCCTTGAAGCCTTGAAGTAGAGCTCTGGTAGTTCTAGCAATTACCTCCACGTTTCACCATTGGGTCCTTTTCTTATCCATCATCTTTTTGCTTTTCGTTACTCGCATTGCATTGCGTTGTCTCTCGCCGCCGCCTGCCGTCAGGTATCAACCAACCGACGATTTGCATTGCCGACTTCGTGTTGTTCTTTTCTTCTCGATATCAATTTTTATTCAAGAAAGACTTGGACCTGTGTCTTTTTTTTTTCTTCATTATCATCAGACACCTCTACAATAAATCGGTTTCTTCAGCATTAGCATCGCATTTGCAGCGTATTCGAGATTGGGCGTACTCGCACCTTTCGGACCAGCTAGACTCGAAAACACCAAGACAGAATATTGGCTCCCAAAAAAGAATTGGTTGCGTCCCGTCCAGCCTTTGACTTTCGGCTCGGTACATGCTTTCGTTCTCAAAAGCATACTCGGACCATCCCACTCATCACTCGATCATCCATCTCCAGGTGTCCAGATCTAGCAATTCGATTGAATCTTTCGACTACCTGTTTACTTGGATACACCACCCCATTGCACCTACACTCCTCATCTGCCACGTGCGAGTATCCTGCATCGAGCCTGCTGCACCTAGACAGTATCGGCACCTAAGTCAGGCGCATCTCGCCCAAAAACTGTCGCCATCACCATCGCAGTTTGCTGGGGTTCCAGGGATTGGCCTGTTGTGGTTTCACATCTTTTGTGCTTTTCGTCACTGGCTCGATCCGTCCTTCTCGGAAATAAAACGAACGACTCAGGACCCGTGGTTGTGGCCGTCACCTGCAGCTGCAGCTGCATCCGCATCCGCATCTCGCGAGCTGCACCTTGTGGAACTTGTACCTGCACCGAAAGCCAATTAACCTCGCCTTACCTTTAAGTTACTGAAGTACAGCTCCGACGCACCTACTGCAGTAAGGTCGGGTAACTCGAGTCGGGTTTTCCAGGTTCTTGGGTTCCATCATCGGTATCCTGCTTCTGCGTCTGCTTCTGCAACACACGACCAAGGGCCTCCCGCGTTCCGCAGTCTCCAAGGAGTCGTCACCTCATCTTGGCAGTCTCGGTCTCAGGCGACAATCCTTTTCAGCAGCCACTCTCCAATTACCACAAGTGCCTACCTTAGGTACCTAATTTGGTTCGGGGATCCACTGCGACAGCAATATCAAACCTCTCCTCTCGTCGTCCCGTCCGGTCTCGAAATCGTTTCCCGTTCCGAGGAGCTGTCGGTAACGCAACTGAGACTAGCGTCATTCATCCCATCCCATCTCATCCCGCCCCCTACCCCCGAGTCAACTCACAGCCAGCCAGTGGACATTCTCTCTGTGTGTATTTGCGCTAGGACCGACCGTCTCCGTTTTGGCTGACCTGCAACATTTACTCGGACCGCTGCAACATCTCAAGACAAAGGCATTTCACCTCGTCTTGGGTCCATTCGATTCAATTACACGCTTTCTCCAACGAGCTGGGTTATCTTGTGTTCCGTCGCCCGAAAGCTCTCAGGCACCCGGGTCCCGAGCCGCGACTGTGGGTTTTCACCACAACTGGATGGCCACACATCCTTCCACTGGTTCCTTACTGTTTCCTTTGAGTTCAATTCACCCCAATCCACCACCTCCCTCGCCTACCTTTTCTCGCGCTAAGGTACCTTAGCCAGCGACATTCACTGCCGCCCGCCGGTGGTCCGCGACCTCCAGCCGCTCCTTCTTCTAAGCCCAGGGCACGTACTTCCTTATGGTACCTACCTTCCGCTTACCTTACTCCTCCACGCCTCATCCTCGCCCACCACGGCCCGGCAATCAAGGCAAGGTACCTGACCCGACTGATCCAGCACGCCAAAACCCGCCCCACGACCAGTGCCACGTTGCCGCTAAAACTCGTTGCTCGGCCTTGGTTCTACAGGGTTCGCAGGGCATAGTTAGCTGCAAGACAAACATCCCCCGAGCTATTATTGTCGTCGACAACGCAGAAGTCCCTGACGACGTCTTACACGGTCTTAGCTCGCTTCGTTCCCCTAATCCCCGTCGCGGAGAACTACTGTTCTTAACCATGTCGGGCTTCAATTCCTCACCCACCGCCCTGCACCCCGCCCTCAGTAATCCAAATCCGCTCCCGACCGGGACGCCTCTGTCTCTGCCTCAGCGCTCCTCTTCGGGGGCAGTTAAAGCCTCGCTTTCCGACCGGCCCAAGAGCTCGAACGCCGCGCACGATTCCGCCTCTACACTTACCTCGTCTTTCCGTCGTCAGTCTCTGCCTCGCAATGCCTCATCGCTAGCAGAGCCTTCTTTCCCAACCGAGCTCGTCCAATGCGGCAACGCCGCAGACGCTGCCACTGAGACCCCGTCTGAATCCTCAACGATAACTCCCGCAACTGCCACTGTAACTGCAACTTCCAACTCCGCTGCCGCCTTTCCCGAGCTGCCATCTCCTCTGCGACCTTCCCCTGCGCATCACGGTCATCCCTCCAAGGGCCATCGCCGTGACGCGCCTTCTCACGAACTTCCGCGCCAGACTATTATGAAAGCTTTGGCTTCCGTGGTTCGCAGAAACAAACCCGAAGCCCTTTCTCTTACAGGCATGTTGTCCGCACAGGGCGGAGTCGAGAACCGACCCGCCACTTCATCGTCTCAGAAGCTGGTCGACGCTCTCAACGAGCTCGCCAACCGCACCATGACTCCTACCACCGCTATGCCTTCTCTGCAGTCCCCGTGTTTCTACCACAACCGTTTCGATGATGCGGTCAACATCGCCAAGGTCCTTGAAGAAATCAAGAACGACGACTGCATGTCTCATTCAAGACTTGTCCAGACCGCTACGGGCGTCCGGGAGGTCTCGAAGCAGCTCCAACGTCGCCCAATCAAGCGCGCTGTCCGGAACGTCATGATTGTCACAAAGGCCCGCGACAACCAGCTCGTCTACCTCACCAAGGAACTCGCTTCTTGGCTGCTGCACACTCCGAGATATGGATCCGACGTTGGTGTCAACGTCTATGTCGATGCCAAGTTGCGCAACTCTCGTCGCTTCGACGCCAACGGCCTAGTTGCTGAGAACCCCGCGTTCCAGGACATGCTGCGCTACTGGACCCCCGATCTGTGCTGGAGCCAGCCTGAGAAGTTTGACTTGGTCCTTACTCTTGGCGGTGATGGCACCGTCCTCTTCACTTCCTGGTTGTTCCAGCGCATTGTGCCGCCTGTGTTGTCTTTCAGTTTAGGCAGTCTCGGCTTCCTCACTAGCTTCGAGTTCGAGAAGTACAAGCAGCATCTGGACCGCATCATGGGCGAGGACGGTATGCGCGTCAATTTGCGCATGCGCTTTACTTGCACCGTCTACCGGCATGGTGCTAGAGGCGAAGAAGCAGAGGAGGGCGAGCAGTTTGAGGTTCTCAATGAGCTCGTCATTGACCGCGGTCCATCTCCCTACGTTTCCAATCTGGAGCTTCACGGCGACGATGAGCTCCTCACTGTCGTACAGGCCGATGGCTGCATTTTCTCGACTCCCACCGGATCGACTGCTTACTCATTGTCCGCTGGAGGATCGCTGGTCCACCCCGACATCCCCGCTATCCTCCTAACGCCCATCTGCCCTCACACGCTCTCCTTCCGCCCGATGGTTCTCTCCGACACCATGCTGCTCCGCGTGTCCGTACCGCGCAATTCCCGTGCCACAGCCTACTGCGCTTTTGATGGCAAGGGCAGAGTCGAGCTCAAGCAAGGCGACTACGTCACCATCTCGGCTTCTCAGTATCCCTTCCCTACTGTCGTGCGCACTTCGATGGAATGGTTCGACAGCGTGTCCCGCACTCTTCGCTGGAATACTCGGGCTGCTACTCAGAAAGGCTTCAACTCCTCTGCAAACAGCCTTTGCCCATCTGAGGATGGCAAGGACGATGAGCCAGAGTGGGATATTGATACCGACTCAGCTTGCTACGCTAGTGAGGATGGAAGCATCAGTGAGAGTCCTCTGAGGAGACAGATGAGTCTCTTGGGCATGTGATTCTTTGAGTTGAAAATGGCAAAGCAGCATGGTGCTGCATCATGACGATTCCCCCCTCTCCCGAGCAACATATTTTTTGGGGGGTTTTCATGACGGCGGAAGCATCACCCGTCTGAGCGAGGCGGACTAAACGCATCAAATTTTTGTCTTGTCTGCGCTGTTTTGTTTGTTAGAATGGAGCGATCTTAGCATCTGGAAGGGCATACTTGTGGGCATCCAGAACCAGACTGGTTGCGGTCTCACGCGCACATACACACATTAGAGCAACGGGTAACCACTTGTTGAGATGGTTCCGAGCATGGTACATTCCGTGGGTAACTCTTAGGGCTAGACACCATCAGAATTTGGGTGAAAAGGAAAGAAGATGGGAATACTTCATTTTCCCTTTCATAGAGACCACAACCACCATTTTCTGGTTTACTAGTAAGAATGGTCTAATATAAAATTCTAACTGCCACACCCGTGTGTTCATGAGGTCTTTAACATATCATGTCCGTCATTTGGTGAATTTCATCTTGGGTCTATGGAACGATCAGTAGCTGTACATCCTCTCAAGGTTTGGATCCCAAGGGCTGGCAATGGATCTCGATACTGGAGAGTCGTGTATTTGTGCGGAGGCTGCATATCGACAGGCAACAACAAACACCCGAGGAAATTTCGACTCGAATTCGCCTTCCTGATTCTGTATTCGACTCATCGTCGCGGCGTCATTATGCTTAAGCTTGTTCAATAACATACAACCAACATAACCACGTCACTTACTTGCGGAAACCCATCTACGACCAAAACCCAACGAGCCCGACCAGACCTGCATCAATTCAGAATATGCTGGACACCCAAAGTCCAAACATCGTTATCCAAAGCTTCACTCTGACCTCTCGTCTTCCAATGTCCCATGTCGTACGTCTCCGGCACGATCGCTTGGGCGCTTGGACAGAAACTCCATCACGGCCTGCTGACTACATTTCAGTTTACATGGGCATTTCTGCTGCGCAAACCCTAGAAAATGTCTTTGCTGACCGCTTGTCTAAGAATTGTTCTTCTTGCTGTTGCTGTGTTGTACCGGCCGGCGTGGAATCACCCATGTGCCGAGCCGTCATCTCCAATTTCCTTGACTGAGGGACAGCAAGCCCGCGATGCAATCCATATCCCCCTTTTTGCTGGGGCTAACCTCGCCACGCATGATTCTCTCTACATCATCCGCGGGCTTGGCCGCTGGCACATCATCGTCGTGTTCGAAGATCGAAAGGTTCTTTCCGAAATCTCGACGTCCCATGGCCGGCATCCTCCTCGCGCGGTTCCCGCTGAAGATGACTGGTCCAGGATGGGTCTGAAGAACTCGACCCGTCCGCTTCGGGTTGGCCTGGTGTGTTGTTGCAGCCGGTAGTGAGCATTGCGCCTCTTGAGACGGGGACATGCGATGCGGGTTTCCCTCATCATCCGGAAGCCAGTTCTCTTTGTCAGAATCACCCGACGGAGACACCAGCATATTGACCTTAACCTTGCCTGCTTCCAACTCACCCGTGGTTATATTTACGGCTTTTTCGCCGTCTGCCAGGGGCGTTTGCAGCCTCCCCACGCTGGAAGAGGTACGGCTGAGCTTAGGCTTCTTAGCGTGTTGGGGTCGAGTCATCGACCTGCTGGATGCAGAGTTTCGCTTAGAATTGTTGTTTTGGAGAATGCCGCTGGTAGAGCGCAATAGGCTGATGACAGCGACCGCAGACCCATTGGACTCATTCTCCGCTTGCGCAGTCAGCTCATCGCGTGCGTCTGCGTCGCAGCATAATTCCCAAGCATGGGCATCCCGAGAACGCCCTCGCGATAAAGCAGGCGGGAGCGAGTCGGTTAGAGCCGAGATAGGAGGCAGAGTAACGCTGGGGAGGGCGCTGTGACTGCGTTGGAAAGATCGCGTCTTGACTTGTGGTAAACTCGGGATATCGGAGAAGAGTCTGATAGAATGGAGCCGAGGAGGTGAGGCTTCGTTGGTTACAAGCTCCGCTTTGCCCTCAAGAGAAAGTGACAGGCGCATATGCGACTGTGGAGGGGGAAGAACAGGTGCTGAAGACCCTGCCGATTCGCAGGAAGAAGGCGGGCACTGGTCGGATCTATAAAGTGTGAGCAGAGCTTAGCGGGAAAAGAAGAAAGAGGCCGTACCTGGGAGTGTTATCTGGACTGCGATTGAGCGTAGACGGCGTGGAGAATGAGCTTGCTGGATTCCACTGATTGGAGAGGAATCCGATAGAGCTTGAGAAGGAGAAGGACACAGACTGCGGCTGAGACGCAGAGCCCGAAAACTGAGAAAATGGAGTTGCCATGCTCCTGTCTCCAGTGTTGACAGAGCCATTTGACGGGCTAATAGTCCGGGGCGCGTCACTCGCGCCCTCGGTTCTTATTTTGATGGCCTTGCCCGACTTCTCTATCGGCGGAAGGCCGTTCATAGGAGCAGCATCCACCGGTGAGGTTCTCTCCTCAGGAAGTGAAGAGCTGTAGGCCAATGGGTCGGAGGAGAGGGGCACCATGCCACCATTCCGAATTGCAGCGATTTCCTGGGCAGAGAGGGGACGCGACTTGCGCCTGTCATTCTGGCGACGGTTCTGGAACCAGATCTTGATGTTGGGTTAGCAACCGTCTCGGTCCTAGAGGTCGGTATCATGGCTATACTTGGACCTCTTTCTCATTGAGGGAAACGCGCTTCACGATCTCTAAACGCGCCGCCTTGTCTGGTTTCGCGTTCGCCAGATATGCATTCTCGAGAATCGTCTTGTCTTTGGCACTGCATATCGAAGTTAGTGTTTGCAACGTGAATACGCGACTTGATGTGACGTACGCAGTCCTCTTCCTCTTTCCCTTCGGATGCTTCTCGACCTCGGGATGCGACACGTCTGTTCTTGATGTTTTTATTGAGGGCAACAGCTGGGATGCTTCTGAAGCGGGCTCTGTGGCAGAAGGCTCGAGCTGTAGGGACGAATCACTCGAAGACGGAGGAGAATTTGTGGCGCCAACAATCGAACCCGGAGGTGAAATGTCGTAGGCGGGCATGGTGTTGGTGGTATTGTTTAAGGTTGGTTATGAGCGAACGTAGATCATGATCCAGGACGAATTAGACAGGCGTGAAGCTGGATGGGCACGACACAGGAATGGGATCAAAGTAGGGATAAACAAAAGAGAGGTCGCGGCGAATGTCAGTCAGGAGGAGGAGGGAGAATGACGAAGAGAGAATCGCAGGAACAAGCGAGGTGGGGAAGCAAAACGTCGAGACACGAGACGGCGCGGTTGTTCGTAAGTAGTTACCTTAGGTCGGGTACGGTGAGGTACGGTCTGATGCTGTACAGCACGCTGCACCCTTGGTGTTGAACATAGCGCGTCTGCACCCGACTAGACCAGGGCAGGTTTCGCCCCATAATCAAACGCTACGACAGGTACATCCGCGGCACATCGCCCACAGCGCGATCGCGGCACGGGTCCAGACGGCCCACCAGGCGCACACGCATCTTTTCTAAGAGTCGCCGATGGAACTGTGCTAACTACTAACTTCCAAATATTTTTCTTCACTCAGGTGCGTAGCTGCCTTACTTTCACGTCAAGGTCCGGTACCTTCAGTGTGCTCAGTGCCCTGAGGCTCGGGTCGCGTGTCTGTTGTCAACTAGGAAATCAAACAAAAACACTTTCTACGTTGGTCACCAGGGGATGATACACCACGACCAGAAACTGGGAGACATCCATGGCAATTTAAAGTGCCTGCACTGTTTACTCGCGTGGCTCCAAGTGAAATTTGGTGCCGCACACTGACCGGTCCACGCAGGTGAACAAAAAAAAAACATATTAAAAAAAAAAAAAAAAAACAATGCGCGTGATAGCCTTATCATCAATGGCGACAACCAATGAACTAGTTATTGCTTGGGTGGTTGATTTCTCAGTGACATCCATTTCCAGCTCGTTTGCTCTCATGCACACGATACGGAAATGCGAAAAAATTAAGGGAACGAGGCAGCTTTACAGCCTGTGGGAAGAAAATAAGGTGAGCTGGTGCCTTTGTCTGAGCCTAGAAATTGTTTTGGCCATGGTTTATAAGCATGCTGAGCAACCGACCGCATACTACGAGGTCGCTTTTTCAATAACGATCCATGCCCAAGTCATGTCGCATGCATCCATTTATCGGAACCGTTGGACCCTGTCTCAAGTTGCCATCTGCCCCCAAAGACGCGTCGCCGATCCCGGCCCGTACATAATAAACTGCTCCCCTTACGTCTCTCTATTCCTGCTACCCCGCTCCCTCTCTAGAATGATTTTATTCTGCTTTTAAACTACGCGTTCTATTGGGTTATAAACGACACCTACTAAAGTAGATATAGGATACATAGTAGGTACCCCGATAAAATATAATCCTTAAATAGTATATCACCCTATAAATATATATAGATATTGCGTCTATTTTAATATATATTAGGATAAAATAAATTAGACTTAGCAGTATAGTTTTAGAAAAGTTCTCTTAGTATATAAGTCTATTATGGGAGGATTATAGTATAAAATATAGAGGAGTAAAGTAGAGTAGACTTTCATATTATTATTATTATTATTATTATTATTATTTTAATAATCTCATGCTTTATTTTCTAATATTCTCTTAATAAATCTATACTTCATTTATATAATCGCTTTTAATTAGATTTATAAATTATTCTATATTTGTTCTAAGCTTGGTTTTAATATTCTTAATTATTTATTAGTAGAGTTATATTATTTATTATTCTTTTTAGCTCTTATAGGATATAGCTCTTCTTAATAATATTTAGAGGTAAATTCTTTTACTCTTTTTCATAGCTTTTATAAGCTTCTTAGAGAGTAGAATAGTTTTATTATATCTATATATGCCTACTATTAGTATATATAATTAGTTTGCTCTAAATATACTAATAGGTTTAAAAGGTCTATTAACACCTAAAAATAATAATGTAATTAATAATAAATATAGAATAAAAGAAAAAAAGATATTTATAGATTCACTTTAATTTAATGGAATAATAATAGCTATATATTTTCTTAGAAATAAAGTAGGAAAAATATAGACTTTAAAATCCTTCTCTTTTATATACTATTAGTAAAAGAAGGGCTACTCTATAGGGTACGTAACGACCCGCTTAGCTTCCGCTACTAAGTCTACTTACTTAGCTATAATATCGTCGCGAATTATAAGGTCCCTTATAGGGGTATTAATAAGAGCCCTCTTAAAGGCTATACTAATAATACGCTCTCTATATATAATAGAGTAATTAATAAAGGAGCGGGTCTTATTAATTATATTAATATTAAACTCTCTAGCGATCTCTTTTATATTCTTTATATCAAAAGGTATGCTTTATATAGGCTTAGCGTTTTTATATGTAGGGTCTAGTACTAATATCTTCGAGGATGTATTATAGGTTATAGGTATACCTAGGACTTTAGCCTCTAGCTACTATATAGTGATTTTACCTACTTAAGTGCAATAGACCTTCTAACTCCGCGCCTCCTAATAATACATAGCCTTCGGTCACGTGATCCCTAATAACCTCCTAAGTTGCTAACTACCTCTCCTAACTATAGCCGCACTTATACATACCTATTATACTAGATAGCCTCACGATCTTTAATTTTATATTAATAATAACGTGGTTTTTAATTATTTAAACTATAAAACTATTAACTTATCCTCTCGCATACTACTTATATACTACTTATATTACTATTAAATACTACCTCTATTACCGCTTTATCTACTAGCTATATTATTATTAGTAACGCTCTCTCTATATTAAAGTAGTTAGTATAAGCTATACTTACCGACCCCTAATAGGCCTAGGCTACCTCTACCTTAATAGTATAGAGAACCTACTTAGAAAAGAGCTCCTCTATAGGGTATATAATAACCCGCTTAGCTTCTAATACTAAGTCTACTTATTTAGCTATAATATAATTATAAGTATCCCCTCTAGAGGTATTAACAAGAGCCCTTTTAGAGGCTATATTAATAATATACTCTCTATATATAATAGAGTAATTAATAAAGGAATAGGTTTTATTAATTATATTAATACTAAACTCTCTAATAAGCTCTTCTATATACTCTATTTTAAGAAGTATACCTTATATAAGCTTAGCGTTCTTATATATAGGGTTTAGTATGAATATAATTAAGGATTTATTATAAGTTATAAGTATATTTAAGACCTTATAAAAAGAATAAGAAAGAGAGAGAGGTATAAGGCCCTATTTATAAAGCTTCTTATACTTCTAGCTATAAGAACCTCTTAGGAAAGACCTCTTTAGTTAAAAGGTTATTTCTTATATAGTAGTATTTACCTCGCTAGAAAGTTAACTTCTTAAGTTAAGGGGTTATCTTAAATAGTAGCTTTTTGTAAAAGTATCGAGGGGCTAAGAGCCACGGTCAGGTCAAACTAATAGCAGAAGCACCTAAAAGGTAGGATTAGTATTATTACGCTACTTTTGCTTGCTTCTTCTAAGATCCCTTATTTCTAGCCTTTAGCGAGTATTTACTAGGTCTTTGCTATAAGGGTTCTATACCCTAGACCTATAAGCCTCTCTATCCCTTTAGCCTATACTAGCTAAAGCGTCTCTAGCTTCTCTAGTCTAGGTATCTAGTCCCTTATAATTATCCCCCTTCTAATTATAATAATCCCTATTATAAGATCGGGTATTATAGGTTAGCCCTCCGTTATTATCCTTCTTAGCTATCCGGGGTAGGTCCCGGTTCTTTACTTATTGCTATTATTATCTAGCGTAGTAACTATTCGCTAAGTATTTGCTAAAAGATAGTAGGGCCCTTAGAGTTATAGATATAATAGCTAAGCCTATAGTCCTATTCCTTATAGTTCCTCTCCCTTTAGGCCCTTTTATGCTCTCTATCCGGGCTATTCTAAAGGGATCCCCTTATTTCCTTTTAAAAGAGGGTAGTTATCCTTATAGTGATTTCGTTTTTTATTCTCCTGCTATTCGCCCTTTATCTAGCGAGCACTTTCTTATACTATACCCTTATAATAAATTCGTTTTATATCTTATTATCCCCCTTCTCAATAGGCGCGTTATGAGGCTATTAAGTAGGTTAGATAGTTACTATTACTACTAATTCACTATATCTACCTCCTAATAGGTAATACCTACTATAGTAAGTAATTGCTATTCTTTGCTATCCGAAGTCGTATCTGCTTTTATAATATTTTAGCGAGGTCTCTTTAGCTATCTATAAAATAATAGCTTTTTCCTACCCTAGGGTTAGTTCTTTTCTCTCCTTATTATATTATATTATTTAATAACTACTTTTATATTATATAAGCCCTTTATTAAGCCTTCTTAAACCCTTCTTATCTTTTAATACTTCCTTAAATGTTATAAGCGCTAAGAGCTTTATTAGCTAACTCCTCGCTAAGTATAGCCCTACTAAGGCTAAACTTAGTAGTAGCAACTATTAGCATAACTAGGCGGGTAGTAGCGAACCCTATATTAGCTGCATGCTATAGCTCCCTAAGAATGCCTAGGTTAACTATGCCTATCGATATAATAGTAATTATATATATAAGTTATACTAGGTTTATAATATTAAGTACTATAGGGTAAGTTTAGTAATCGTTCAGGGGAGGTATAGGCTAACTTTTCCTATTTCTAGATTCCTATTTATCTTATTAATACTACTTATTTCTATTAGAACTAGGTTAAGCGTTATATCTATATAATTACTACTAGCTAGTATTAGTAGCGCGAGATCTTTTATATCTTTATAGCTATAGAGCAAGGGTAGGAGCTTCTCTAACGCCTTTATAACTAGTTAGTAAACCCTGCTAGTCTTAAGCCTAGTTCTAAGAACTATAAGAACTAACTCCTCGCTATAGGTATCGAGGAGAGTATAGCTTCGCATACCTAGGCGTATCTATAGGTTTCGCTTAAGGTAGGTTTTACCTTATAGTTAGTCTTACCCTTTTATTAGTCTAATATATATTTATAGGTAGCTCGCTAGGCTAAGGATAAGGTTTTAGTTAAGGAGATTATAATATAGCTCGATAATACTCTCCCTATTTACTTATATAATAAGACCTATATCTTTAAGTAAGCTACCTTTCTTAATAAGCTTACTAATATCCTAATAATATAGCTTTTAAAAAGCAATACCTATATATCTACGCTTCTTTTATAGGAGCCTTTAAAGGTCTAAGGTTTCTATATACTTTATAATACTTATTACCGAGCTCTTATTACTATCTTCAAAGTTATTAGTAGTAATCCCGCACCTCGACTAAATTCTCAGAAGAAGGTTAGCAATACCTTAGCGATAGCTTAGTAGTACTAGGTTTATAATAGCGAGGAGGATACGTCCTTAGCTATAGAGGATAGCAACTCTAATAATACTATAGAGAGCGATAGTTAGAGTAATAATAGTAGTATTACTAGCAATAGCTCTAAGAAGGAGAGCGAGGATAATAATAATAATAACGAGGGTAATAATAATAACGATAAGTAGTAGTACTAGTAGAACTTTAGCGAAGGTATAGTAGACTTCTATAGTAATATAAGGTTAAATACCTATAGGGTTTATATTGCTTTTATAGGGGGGGGGGTCTTCTCTTAGCGTTTTAGCCGTCTTATAGTTAATTAACTTTTCTTATTAATCTATACTACTTATTATCCTACTTATAATATAACTTATGCTACTATTTTTTAAATCTAGCGAGGATTCGCAAAGTATTTACTAAGTATTCTTTAAGCTCCTAGGTATTATACTCTACTAGCTAGCCTTTCTACTTAACTAAATATAGGGGGCTTATTAGCGCTTCCCTCTATAATATAATATCCTCGACTTCTTATTCCTTAGGGTCTTCTTTAAGGTCTAGGAGCTACCCCTTAGCGAGCTTTTAGCTATACTATAGCTTAAGCAGAGTAATAGAGAAGATATTATATGCTCTGCTATACTTCTCTAGGAGTTATACTCTATAAGTATTAGAGCTTATAACTTCTATAACTAGTATAGGAATAAATCTTAGGGCGAGCTTTTGCTAACCCTTTATAAAATAGAAGTTCTTTATTAAGAGTCTTATAATATCTCTAATATTATATAATTACGCTTTTCTTCTAGTATTCGTATTCTTACCTTATACCTTAGTTATATATCGCTAGGTCTTAGCTATTCTTTAGCAAACCTCTATTAGCTTCTTAAGCCTTTTATTAACCCCTTAGGTCCTAATCTTTATATTTAGTAAGCAGTAGTTAACTATTCGAGGGTAGTATCTTATAAGGGCCTTAAATAGGGATATACTAATAGTAGCATATTTGCTATTATTATATAAAAATTTAGCTTTAAATAATTATATTACCTATTAGTTATACGAGCCTTCGCCGAACTTTATAAGATATATAGTTAAGGTCTAGTATATTCTTTTAGTCTAGCTATCTATCTATAGATACTATATAATAGAGATACGCCCTTCTATATCTCAGGCCTTAGTCTAGTCTCGCTAGAACTAGCTAGTAATTAGTTTATCTTAGTTATTAATAATAACCTCTAGCATGCTATATTAGCACTCGATCTCTTAATATAGGATCCTCGCTAAACCTATAGCATCTAGTCGCTTAGTTATCGCTAAGAACCGTGCTACTTTAGTTATCTAATATATAATTACTAGGATTATATTATAAGTAACTCTATTATTTTAGCAACTTTCTAATAAGCTAGTTAAGAAGTCTAAAGAAATCTATTAGAATAGGTATACTAGTAGTTCTAGTATTTATAATAGCTAGTAGAGCTTATACTATAGTATACGCACCCCTTAGCAGCGCGGGCACTTAGCGATATATTACTATATATCCTCTATTAAATATAGCTAATAAAACTTTTATAAGATTAGCTTAGCTATCTTATTTACTCCTATATACCCTAATCTAGGTATATTATAATAGTTCTTCAGGATTTCGTAGCAGAGGGATCCCTCTTTTAGGATAATAAGTCTTCTTCTAAACTAAAGGATATTATTCTTATTAACTTAGTATCCTTAGTATTCCTTAGTATCCTAGCAAACCTTAGCTATACTATCTCTATAGAAGGGGTCTTTAGCTTATAGTCCTCTAACTATCTATTTAAGATCCGCGCCTAGTTATAATATATAAGCTGTTTTATCTTAAATAAGCTCCCTTATTATAGTATATAGGATATACTATTCTAATATAGTAACCCTAGCTCCCCCTAAGTCCTCTCTCCTATCGCTATCCTCTCGTAGAGCAGTTAGCATAGCACCTACGTATGCTTTCGTATAGGTAATAGCGCTAATATGCGTACTTATATATAGTAGCTTATTAGTACCTATCGTAAGGTAGTACTAACTTAAGGGTGAGGATCCCTTAACCTTAGAACTAGCCCTCTAGTAAGGTTCTTATATACTTCGCTAGACGGCTCGGGTATAAGTTCTTATAATAGCTATAGTTCCTTTAAGCTTAGTAATATACTAGCGAATATTTACTAAAAGCTAGCTAATAAGCCTAAGTTTCTTTCTAAGGGTAGGAAGTATATTATCTACCTTAATATCTTCTACTATATAGTTAGAGCGTTGCAATAGTCTATCTACTAGATTAATAACCCCCGACCTATACTAGATTTCAAAGTTAAATGCTAATAAATAGTAAACCTATTGCGCGAGTCTTCTATAAATATCCTATATAAGTATAGTAAGTACTCCTTTTAGTGCTATATAGTCTATAAGTATTACGAATTTCTCAGGGAGTCCTTATAAGTATTACACCTAGTAATCCAAACTTTCTATAATAGCAAGGAGTTCCTATTACCCTATAGCCTAGTGCTTCTCTATATCTAAGAGCTTCCTTAACTAGAAGGCTACTAGGTGCTAAACTATATTATACTTCTGCGAGAGCACGCTAGATACTACTTAAGTAGATATATTAGTCTTAACCCTAGTTTCTAACGCTAGGTTATAATATCTTAATATTAGGGCTTTAGCAAATGCTCTCTAAAGTATTTTAAATATAGTCTATATCTCCCCTATCTAAGCAAAGGCTCCCGACTTCGTGCTATTCTAGCTTCCCTTAAGCATACTATTTATAGGAGCTATAATATAAGAATATCTTATAATAAACTTATAGTAAAAGTTATAGAAACTAAGGAATACTTAGATATCTCTAAAAGACTTTAGTACTAGCTATTTAGTAACTACTCGGACTCTATCTAGGTCTATCCTAATGCTATCTTAGGTAATATAGAACCCTAGAAAATCTACTTCTATCTAGTAGAAGTTATACTTCTTTAGTTTTATAAATAGCTTAGTAGCCCTTAGGTAGCATAGGATAGTATAGAGGTCCTTAGTATACTATTCCCTTATATCTGAGTAAATCGGAATATTATCTAGGTATATAATATAGCAAGTATCTAAAAAGTTAGCAAGTATTTAGTAAATATACGCCTAAAAAGTTACTAGGGTATTTATAAGCCTAAATAGCATTATGGTATACTTAAAGTACCTATATTATATTCTAAACGCTATTTTCTACCTATTTGCTTTATTAATTGCAATTCGGTAGTATACCTCGCTTAAGTTAATCTTAGAAATAAACTTTGCCCTAGCGAGTCTATCTAAAAGCTTGCTAATTAGTAGTAGAGGATAATAGTTCTTTATTATAATTTCGTTTAATCCCCTATAATCTATATATAATTATAAGCTTCTATCCTTCTTAGGTATAAATAGTATTAATACTCCTATAGAGCTAGTTAAGTAGTATATATAGCCTGCTGCCTCTATATCCTAGATATACTTAGCGAGTATTTATAACTACTCTGCTAATATAAGGTATATAGGTCTATATAGGGGTTCTTTGCTAGGTTTTAGTTCGATATAGTATACTACTCCCTTTAGCCTTAGAACTTTCTTTATATTCTCTTTATTAAAGATATTAATAAAGTCTTAAAGTTCCCTAGGAATCTTCTTCTCCTGCTTATTATCTAGCGAGTCTTTACTAAAAGACTCTATATCCTTCTTATTAGGGCTTATAGCGCTTATTAGATATATAATATAAGCCTATTAGCTATTCTCTACGATCTCTTAGGCAATCGCCTCTAGCTTAGCAAGTAAGAGGGGTTTATATAACTAGGTATATATATAAGTATCTATATAAATACCTTCCTATCCTATTAACTCGTTAGATAGAAGGATATCTCCTACTCCTTCGGGGCGAGGGCTTATAATAAAAGCTTAGTAAATCTTCTATAAGTAACCCTAACTATCTATAAAGAAGAATATAAGCTAGTAGACCTTGCATATAGGCATAGGCCTTCCCTAGAAATCTATTAATCTAGGGGCTATAATACTAGTAGCCTCCTTTAGTTAGAGCCTCTCGATAAGATCTTCTTATATAATATCTATTACTATATAGGTATCTATATTAACCTCTAGTTCGACTTCGCTAGATGCTTAGAGCGCTAATACCTATCCCTTAATAGTCTATCCTACTAGAACTAAGGTGATTTCTAGCGTAATACCCCTCGGGGTTATATCTATACCTACTCGTTTCCCGAGTCTTTAGTATTAGTTACGCTAGGTATTATAATTACGCTTATCCCGCCCTATCTTAGGTTTAGGTTCTAATTACTACCCGTTAGCTATATATAGGTTTTAGTATAGTTAGGGGAGATATAGCTATACTTCTTATAGTTATAGCATTAGGGTCCCTAGGAGTTAGTAGATATACTACTAGCGCTAGGCGTTATATAAGTATCTGCTAAGTAGTTATTCTAGGATAGGGTCTCTAGGTAGCGATCCCTTAAGTCTATCGACCTAGGGGGTTGCGAGGTGCTCTTATAAGGGCGGTCTAGAGAGCCTGAGTATAATTACTTATATAACTCGGAATAGCTAGCAGATATTCCTTTATATCTCCCTTCTATAATCTCCTATAATCTCTATATATATAGGGTAATAGTATATATATTAGTATAGTTAATATCCTACTTAAAGAGTTTATCCTTTAGGGTCCTAATAAGGCCCTAAAAGAAGGCGTGCGCCTTTATATTACCTATGCTCAGCTTGCTGAATGCTTAGTTAATAGACTCCTATCGAGCCTAATATATAATTAGTTTCTTATTATCCTTCTAATAGCACTATCTTAAAATATTATAATAGTTCTACTCTTAGAGCTCGGGCGTGATATACTACCCTCTTATAAAAATTCTAAAGTCTTCCTATTTAGGGTCTATCTAGTTCCCCGACTCGTCTATAAGCGTTTGCTAATAATTCTGCTATTTTATTTATAGGGTATAATCTATTATACTTAAAGCTTATTAGATATACTAGCTATTAGAGCAGCTAGGGCAGTACTTATAAGCCTCTTTAACTATAATAAGCTAATCTTCCCTTATTATACTAATAGATTTACTAGTAAGGCGCGCTATATTATAATTCGGGGGTTTTTTATAAACCTTAGGTAATTACTTAGTAGGAGCTTAGTTGCTTAACGTAGTAGTAATTAGCTCCTATTAGTTAGCTATTATAGTTATAATCTATTATATTAGTACTTAGCTAGTTGCTTTATCTAGCCCTCTAGCTTAGGCTAGCCCGTTAGCTATAGCTATAGATATCTAGCCTATTAGCCTATCTAGTTTATAAGAAGGGGTCTTATATTCCCTATTTACTTATATACGCTCGTTATCTATATAGCGAGTATTTAGCATAAGTAGCCTATTCTCTTTAGGGCTCCTAGCCTTGCTTAAAACATAGCTTCTTACCTCCCCTTATTAGCTTGTATTATCCTCTGATCGCTCGCTAGGGTTAGCTTCCTTATATAGGTTTATATAGGCTATTTCGCTCTACTATTAGTAAATATTAAGCATAAGTTCTTTAGCCTAATTAGTAAGCATTACTCGGGTATATAATACTATTATTATTACTAACCTTCCTAAAGCAAGGTAGAAGCAAAAGAATTATAAAGGTATCGAGGGGCTAAGAGCTATAATTAGGTTAAACTAATAGTAAAAGCACCTAAAAAGTAGGATTAGTATTATTATACTACTTTTACTTACTTCTTCTAAGATCCCTTATTTCTAGCCTTTAGCGAGTATTCGCTAGGTCTTTGCTATAAGGGTTCTATGCCCTAGACCTATAGGCCTCTCTATCCCTTCGGCCTATACTAGCCGAGGCGTCTCCAGCTTCTCCGGTCTGGGTATCCAGTCCCTTATACTTTTACCTTACTAAAAGGTTAACCTTTAGGTTAAGGAAGTTATCTCGCGTAGTAGCTTTTATAATACCTTATTAGGAGGTTTCGCGAGGGCGTTTCTAGGCTATGAGAGCCTTAGTAGCCCGTTTAGCTCCAATATAATTAGCCCTAGTATAGCGCGTCTAACTTTATATAAGGGTTTGCTTCTAAGTAGGAACGTATAGAGTTCCTATATTATTTTCCTTAACTAGTAGAGGGTATGGGTTAAAATACCTATATAGTATTTCCTAAATTATACCTATAAACTAGGTGAATTTATTATAGTCTTTTTATAAAGGGGCTATAGTATAACTCCGAACCTAATACGTAGGACTTTATAGATAAAGAAGAGGGAGAGGTATAAGGCCCTACTTATAGAGCTTCTTATACTTCTAGCTATAAGAGCCTCTTAGGAAAGATCTCCTTAGTTAAGGAGTTATCTCTGATATAGTAATATTTATAATACCTTATTAGAAGGTGAACCTTTTAAGTTAAGGAGTTATCTTATATAGTAGCTTTTACCTTACTAGAAGGTTTAGTAAGGGTGTTACTATAAGAGCCTTTGTAGCCTATTTAGCTCTAATATAATTAGCCCTAATATAGTATATATTTAACCTTATAATATTTAAAAGGTTTACTTCTTAGTAAGAATATATAGGGTTCCTATATTATTTTCTTTACCTAGTAGAGGGTATAAGTTAAAATACCTATATAGTATTTCCTAGATTATACCTATAAACTAGCTAAATTTATTATAGTCTTTTTATAAAGGGGCTATAGCGTAACTCCGAAACTAATATACTATTAATAAGTTTTAATAAGTTTATCTCTATTTTCCTCTCTTATATATTATTATTAGCACTATTATTTAATTAGTAAATAATAGCTAAGGTAATTGAAATAGCTATATATAAAATTAATATAATGATTAATAGTCTTATTAAGCTAATAAGTATAATAAGACTAATTAAATTAATAAAAGAAGATTAATAAACCTCTTATTGTCATAGCTCTAAGTAAAAGGAGTAATATAATCACTATAAAATAGTATATAGTTACTATTATATAGCGTCTATTACTTATAAATAGAATAACTCAAATAAAATATGAGAGACTAAGACTCTTATATCTTAATAACTTTTATTTATGTTTATTATTATTTATTACTTTATTATTTCCATTTACTATTATTCTATTAAACCGTTTATGACGTTCTTAATATAGCTATAGGTATATCAAGGAGATAATTATATTTAATAATATAACTTTTTATTTTTCTTCTAGATTCTCTATTTTGTTAAAGCGTTTTACTTTCTTTAGACTTTTTATTATATGTATTATATAACAAAAGGCTTAAAGAAGTATATATAATAAGTATATTAAAGCAAGGATTTAGATTCAAAGGACTCTATTATTATAAATTAGCTAGTACTAACTATAAGGCTGTTATTTTTAATCACTCACCTTCTTAAAATATGATATAATAATATCTATTGTATTATAATCTTTATAAATTAATTCCTATAGACCTAAGTTATTTTTACTTTTAGCTAAGCCTTGTTTATAATATAATAGTTTCAAGAGATATATATTAAGATGTTAACTAAACTTAATAATACCTATAGTTCTCTTCTAGTAGTAGATAGCTTAATAATAATATTATTATTAATAAATAGACTATAGATATATACTCTCTATAGGAAATTATTAATAATATACCTAAAATGCTCTTTTACTTTTATAAGTAACGTATGTCTATTAATATATTTAGTAACCATGGCCCTAAGGATGTCTAACTATATAATAGTGAATAGGTTATTTTTATTAATATACAGCTAAAGATATACCTCATTTATTAATATATTTACCATGTAAACTAAGAGGGCTAATTAGCTAGAAACCTATATACCCTTTAGAGTATTATCAAAACTCCTAACTATAAGTTAATATCTTATAATATTATTATATCTTATTAACTCCTTATATTCCCTATTTCCTAATTATTATTATAATCCTATAGAGAATAGAGATTATTACCTCTATAATAACCCCTTTAGGCTTAAGAGTAATAAGACCTAGGTCTATCCTACTAATCTACTAGGTATAGAGTAACTCTAGTTCTGGTTTATTAATATTAAGTATTTTCTAGTAGCTATAAGGAGCTATATCTCTATAGTATAATAATAATAATAGCTTTATTAATACTTCTTAAGAAATAGTAGATCACTTTAGGAATATTCCTAGCTTAATAATAATATAGAGCTTTTTACCTTCTTTATAGCTAACACTTATAGCTTTATTACTTTAGGTTATATAGAATTATAGTCTATTCTAGCTAAATACCCCTACTTTATAATATAATAAGGAGCTTATCTTTTGTAACTATAGAGTTATTTATTTCTATAAGATAAATCTTTAGCTCTCTCATTTTATTATTTAATTAAATCTTTTTACTACTATATAGCTATTACATTTTAAATAGACGGCCCTCCTCTAGAGTTCTATTCTCTCTTAATAGGTATATATCTTTATTAATATTAAGTAAAATTACTATTAGTTTTATAGGTTTCTTATATTATATAATACTATGTAATAGAGGTTGATACCTATTATAGCTGAAGCTTAAGGTTGGCTCTAGGAGAATAGATTTACCCTAGATTAAGTAAATAATAACGATAATATTTAATCTTATACTTAGAAAGTCTTTAAGTATAGAAAAGTATAGGGATTAATTACTCCTTCTTAATTACCTATCGGCTTCTATTAATCTCTTAACCTAAAGCTCTAGCGCTTTCTCTATAAGCTCAATATAATAGATATTATAAATATATATTTCTCTTTTATGGATAAAAAATACTATATTATTTCATACTCTCATTTCATTTTCCTTAGGTATAGGAGCTATAAGAGCATAGCTATAGGCCTTAACTAGGAAAGGCTAGAATACTAAAACGTAAGTACCTATTAGGCTATTACTATATTAAAGTATTATTTAACCTCCTAAGTATATAGCTTATAGAGGTTTCCTAAAGGTATAAATATCTACTACTAATTTACTAATATTTTACTAATAATATAGCTCTATATTTCGTACCTAGTATTATTCCTTATAATTATCCCCCTCTCTAAAGCCTTAGTCTCTAAGGCGTATTAGTAGGGTAATATAGCTCTCTATTACTATGGGTAGTATTAATAACTATAGAGTAGAAATTATATACGGCGTCTAGTGATAGGAGCTTTAAGGATTTATTATAAATTAAATATGGAAGAGGTAGAGGCATAAGGCCCTACTCGTAGTAGAGCTTCTTATACTTCTAGTTATAGGAACCTCTTAGGAAAGACCTCTTTAGTTAAGGAGTTATTTTATATAGTAGATTTTACCTTATTGAAAGGTTTAATAAGGGCGTTTATAGGCTATAAGAGCCTTAGTAGCCTATTTAGCTTAAAGATAATTAGCTTTAATATAGCGTATATCTAACTTTGAAATATTTAGAGGTTTAACTTATAAGTAGGAGTATATAGGGTTATTATATTATTTTCCTTAACCAGTAGAGGGTATAAATTAAAATACCTATATAGTATTTCCTAAATCATAAACTAAGTAAATCTATTAAAGTCTTTTTGTTTGGGGTGGGTGGGGGGTGGGGGGGCTATAGCGTAACTATAAACTTAATAGGGTAGCAATTTAACGCTTGTATTATATTACTTACTATCGATCTTTCTTATACTAGATTCAAACTATTATAGCGAATAATATATTCTTATTTTATATTGAATTATAAGTATTTTTTAAATTACTAGTATTATTATTATTATTATTATCATTATTATTATGATTATTTCTATTCTTTCTATTAGAGCTACCTCCCCTACGTCCTCTATTCTCTCTACTATTTTAATTATTGGATTTACTAATATTGTCTCTATTCTTAGGGTTACTAAGTAGTATAAATAGTAATAGAGGAGTATCCCTCTAAGAATATCTAATATCCTATATATATTTTTTACTCTTATCAAGAGTTAATAATTTAACTTTAGTTTCCTATAGATTTATCTTACTATAATAATTATTTTAGCTGCAAGAGCTAGAATAGCTCTAAATATTACTTAACTTAAAAGTAAGAGGACTACTTTATTCTTCCTCTTAAGTGAGAAATAATATACTTAATATATTTAGACTTTTTTTAAATAATATATATAATATATTTAAACTTAGTTTTAATATTCATATAGTAATAATATCTTTTAATATTAATTTAAAAAGTAGGCGTTATAAAGTATTTATAAAAGTTTATTTAAACTTATATTATTCCTCTAGATTTAATAGAAGTATTAAAATGATCTTAGGAAGTATTAAGATATTGAGTTTAGAAAAGGGTTTTAAGTTATTTAGTTTCTCTTTATGTTTAACTCGAAGGGTCTTATAGCCTCCTTTCTCCTTATTCTCTTTAAAGGGGAGTATTAAGTTAGATTTATATCTCTTAATAGTTTCTATCTTACTATATTAATTATAATAAAAGAGGTTAAAATAATACTACTGTTTAATAATATTAGTAAATATAAGGAACGATGGCGGGTGCAGGATGCAGAGCCACGCTATCAGCAAAACGTTAGCGAGTCAGGGGCGGATAAATACACCTTGGAGAAAACTCTGCAAGCTATAGACTTAGAAGGTTAAGTAATAGTCTAATATAATAATAGATACCTATATTTTAATATTCTAGCCTTTCCTAGTTTAAGCCTTTAGCTATACTCTTTATAATTTTATTACTTCTATCTCAACTTAAGAAACTAGCGCTAGTTAGAATATCTAAAGCGAACTAGTAATAATATACTAATAATTTAGCAACGGAGTTTAACTATAATAAACTCTAAGCTAAGTATATAGAATATAACTAATAGGGTCTTAGCTAATAAGATATTAATTATTCGCTAAGCCCTAAGATATAGGGAATATAGCGCGGATACTATGCTAGGGAATAAATAACCCTAGTAATAATATAGCAGGAGGAATAACCCCGAGGGGTTAGGCTAGGTCCTAGGTAGCGCTAGACTAAGCAGATTACCCCTTAAGGAGCGAATAGATAGCAAGTAATAGCTAATAAGGCACCCCGCCTAGGACGCCCTGAGAAGCTAATATCTCTAGTATCATTACCTAAGCTATAGGGTTACTATAGAAATAGTAGGAGAGCCTCATAGAGCAGATATATCTATAATAATAGTAATATAAGGAATAAACCGCCGCCCTATTATAGGAACTTATTAATTACTTAGCAATACGATACTTATAGAGAGAATATAAAAAGCCCCCTATATATAACTACTATACTATAACTTAGGTCTTTACTATAGACTAGGTTAGTAACTAGATCTAAGTAATTAAAGATAGAAACTAACTATATACTAGTAATATACTAGAGCAGCAGGTTTAATAAGTGCTTATAAAGATAAGCTTATCCCTATAGACCTAGCAGTAATACTATAGGGCTAGGCTAGAAGGAGACCTAGTTTAAGCTAACTTTATAGCATTTACTTACTAATAGCATATTAACCCTAAGCTCTAAGAGCAAAGGTATTATAAGAAGCTAGATATAATAAGGTAGAAGGAGATATAGTTACTAATATAGTTCTTTACTAAATAATTAGCAATATATTAGGACTTAAGTATAGTTAGTATAGAAGATAGCAAGGCTAAGGCCTATATATTATACTTCTAATTAGCCCTATTCCTATATAGGGAACTCGAATATTAGAAAGTTAAAATATAGAGGCTAAGAGATATAGCTATAGAAGCTAAATACTTATAGGAGATATATTACTAATAGGGTAGCAAACCTCTATAAAGCAAAAGCAAGAAATAGTATATAGGGGAAGAGCATAACCCAAGGGGGCCCCTAGTAGTAAGGTTAGGTTAAAAGGCAGGCTAGCAGGGTTCTAGCTAGAAGATAACGCTGGGTTTATAGAGCCTAATACCTTACTAATAAGTTAGTAGCATAACGCAGGGATCTAACTAGAACGGGTCTATATCTAGCCCTAGTATATAACCTATAATATCTAATTATATAGTATGCTTTAGCTATAAGCAAAAAGGGTATAAAAGAGTAGACTACTTAGATAAATACGTGAGATAAAGCGTAAATAAAATATTAATAGGATACTAAGCACTCGCTAAGAAGGTAAGGGTTAATATAATCTAATCCTTAAGAGTTAAGGAACTTAACTTATTAGAAAATAAGTTAGCTAGGGGACTATACTAGTAACCCCTATACCTAAATTAGAACTAGATACTCTCCCTAACGGAGCTATTATAAAGGGATAGGCGATTCTTCTCTAGAATATTACTAAATAAGAAGTAGTAGTAGATATAGATTCCTATTCCTAGGTTAATATTATTAGTAGTTAACTAGCTAAGTCCTTATAACTATAACCTATAGTAGCTATTACCCCTATATTAGGAGGGTTTAATAGGTTATCTATAAGAAGCTAGAATATATACTAGTTAATATTTTTCCTTATTAACTTAGGAGGAGAAGCGAGGAAGATATAGCAACTCTTTGCTAAAGCCCCCCGACCTAAAGGAGCAGGAGACCTCCTCCTATTATAATACTCTATAGGAAGTGAGGGTATTATAATTAATACCTAGATAAATACCTAGGAATATGAATGCTTTAATATTACTAAGCTATTAGTATTCGTATAAGAGATTATTAAGAATAGCTAGAAGGCCTATATTATATATATATTAGGGAATATCACCCCCTATAAGCTGCTAATAGGGGCTCTAGAAGAAGAAGACACCCTAGAGGGCGATATAGAGTTACTACTAGAGCTATTTAGTAAACGGGTAATATTCGATAAATAGTTAGCAAAGCAATACCTAGTCCTAGAGGGCGTAGAATATATTATTAACTTAATTAAAGGGAAGAAACCCCTATATAGGCCTATCTACCTATTAAATAAGTATTAGTTAGAAGAACTTTGGTAATATATCGCTAATAACTAAGCAATAGGGTAAATCTAACCCTTAACTAGCGAGGTAGGTACCCCTATCTTTTTCATACTTAAGAAAGATAGGTCCCTATGCCTTTATATAGATTACTAAGGCCTTAATAAGGTAATAATAAAGAACTAATATCTACTCCCTCTTATTAGCAAACTATTAGATAGGCTTTAGGGAGCGAAATAGATCTTAAAAATCGATATTCAAGATATATATTACTATATTTATATTAAGCTAGAGGATTAGTAAAAAACGGCGTTTAGGATATATTATAGGTATTTGAAATATATTATTATGCTATTTAGACTTATAAACGCCCTAGCTATATTCTAGGTATATATTTACTAAGCGCTTGCTAAGCTACTAGATACCTATTGCGTTACCTATATATATAATATTATAGTCTACTCTGAAATAAGAGAGTAATATATAAAAGACCTTTTCTAAGTGCTCTATAAGCTTTGCTAGTAGGAGCTTTATCCTAAGCTTAGTAAGTATAGGTTTTACTAATAGCGGGTAGAGTTCCTAGGTTATATTATTACGCCTGAGGGTATATTAATAGACTAAACTCGTATCTGAGCTATTACTAAATAGAAGCTGCTAAAGATATACTAAGATATCTAGGTCTTCTTTAGATTCTATAACTTCTACTATAAGTTTATTGCGGGATATTTAGGTATTATAGCCCTAATAATATCCCTATTAAAAGGTAGCGAGAATAGCAAGAAAAGAGGCGAGTTCTACTAGCTAGAAGAGGCTTAATAGGCCTTTAGGCGGCTTTAAGCTGCCTTCTACTTAGTAACTATTCTCTAATACTAGGACCTAACCTGCGAGATAAGGGTTAAGATAGATACTTCTATAAAGGCTATATCTAATATCCTATTATAGCATATTAATAGTTAGTAGTAACTAATTAACTACTATTTATAGAAGCTTAGTAATATAGAGTAACGCTAAGGAGTAGGCTAATAGGAACTTCTTACTATAGTTAAAAGCTTAGACTATTAGGCTTACTACCTTCAGGGTATATTAAAGAAATTTATAGTTCTAATAGATTACTAGGCGCTAAAGGGAGTTATTAGCATGCCTATGCAAGACCTTTAGGGAAGGCTCGCTAGGTAGGTATATAAATTCTTAGTATTTAATTTCAATATAGAGCATAGGTTAGGGGTTATAAACCTAGTAGAATAGTCTATCTAAGAGGCTAGACTATATAGAGGGGGAAGTAAAGTATAATAATATACTCCTAACCCTAGCGAGGAAACTAAGGTTTATTAGCAAACTACTAGCAGACCTTTAGATAAGTATTACTATACTATAAGGTAATATAGAGACCTCAAAAGTATTTATTGATACTATAAGGGCTAGTATAAGGTACCCCTTCTAGATAGATAGCTCTAGGGGCGGAGATGCCTTGGTCTCTAGCTACTATTGCGCTCTATAGCGTGCTAATATTACTATAACTATAGGAGCTATAATAACTTAATGCTAAAGAGCAAGGGGTAATATAGAGAATACTTAGCGAGAGGTTATTAACTAAGAGGACTCGCTTATAGCTAGGGTTACTATAGTATAGTAGTATATCCCACGCTAGGTTATAAGGGAGCTTATAATAGGTGAAATAGCAGATAGTTAGTAACCCTCTGAAGTAATAGAGAATCTTATCCATAGACTATAAGCTAATAACTTATACTACTAGATATAATTAGAGAGGGCGCGCAGACTAGCTAGTAATTATAGGGGCTATATAATCGATAGTTATAGAACCCTATTCTATAAGGGATAGCAAGAGATACTATAAGAAGGGTCTCTAAGGCTAGAGATCCTTCGCTAATACTATAATAACCATAGGGCAGGTTATATAGGGGTAAATAAGACTACTACGTTAATCTCAAGGAACTTCTATTAACTAAAGTTAGCTATAGATATAAGTAATTATATTATAGGGTGCTATATATACTAGGGGAACCGCGTTCTAAGGCATAAGCCTTATAGAAAGTTATAACTACTACCCTTACCTATATACCTATTCTAGGAAATAAGTATAGACTTTATTACTAGATTGCTAGCAAGGTCTCAGCATATAAGCAGAGAATATAACGCAGTCCTCGTTATTATATGCTAAATAACTAAGTTTGCTATATTTATCCTAATAATAAAGCAGCTAATAGCTGCTAAGTTAGCGCGGATTATCTATGAATAGGTTAAATGCTATTTTAGCACCCTAGAGGGTATTATTAGTAACTACGATAAGCTCCTAACTAGCTAATTTTAGGAAGAGTTCACGAGAGAGAGGGCTATTAAGCACTACCTCTCTACTACGTACTATCCCTAGACTAATGGGTAGTTAGAAAGGATATACTAGACGTTAGAAAAATACCTACAAGCATATACTAGCAACTCGCTATAAGAATAAGTAGTCTAGCTACCCGAGGTCGAGTTTATATATAATAATAGTTGCTATAGCACTACTAGCTACTCGCTAATAGAGGCCTTATATAGTTACTACCCGCGTTATATAGAACATATAGCTTCTATAAATAGGGTTATAATATAGGGCATAAGGGAGCAAATTAAATATATTTTAAGACTCCGCGAGAGGGCCTAGGAATAGTAGCAGAAGGCTACTAAAGCGTAAGCTAAGTACTATAACATAAGGTATAGGGACTAGACCTACTATTAGGAATAGGTCGTTAGGCTATTAATAAAGAACTTCTAGTTTAAGAATAAGAAACTAGCACTTAGGTTTATATAGGTAGCTATTATAAAACTAGTTAGTATATAACTATATAGGGTCTATCTGCTACTATAGTACTAATAGATATATAATATATTCTCTATTACCTTACTAGAACTATAGGATAACTACTAAGCAGGTAGCAAAGGTTTGCTTATATACCTAGAGCTTAAGGATAAGCTAGAGGAATAAGAGGTAGAAGAGATTATTATATAGCAAGGTATTAGTAATAATATATAGTATCTAGTTAAATAAGCAGGATAGCCTATAGAATATAATATATAGGAGCCCATATCCATAGAGAATTTAGCGAATATATAGGAGGCTATTCGCAAGTTTAATAAATAGTATAGGAGGTTTTATAAGAAGTAGGACGACTAGTTGCTAAAGTAATAATAATAAGTTACTAATTATAGATTATAAGATTATAGAATAGGAGCTAAATTAAGAAGCAGAATATTAATTATATTAAATAGCAAATCGTTACTAATATTATAGTAAAAAGAGGGGTATTATCCTATATAGAAAAGGGAGAAAGCTAACTATCTAACTAGTTATTCACTTTTAACTATAGCTACGGGCGCGAGCACCCTAACTACTATAACCATAAATAGCACTATAGCAACTAGTCGCTAAGCTAGCATTACTAGCATTACTAGCATCCCTATTATTATTACCCGCAGACTAACTACCTGCTAACTCACTACTAGACTTACTACCCGAGTCACTACCTAACTCGCTACTAGAGCTACTACCTACCTCGCTATCTAACTTATTATTAGAGCTACTATTAGAGATAGTGATAGTAACCCTAGCCTTTTTAGCTTTCTTAGCCTTCTTTGCTAAATTATTGCTATCCTCTTAGCTATGCTTAGTAGGAGTATAGAGATAGGAGGCGTAGGAGATAGGGTAAGTACTAGTAATAGTAATAAAGCAAGAGGGAATGTTATTAGAAGTATATTTAAGGAGATTATCTTATAGAGACTTGCTAAACTTAGGAAAGGAGTTAATATTATACTTATAAGAGCGCTTAGGGACTAGTTTTATTAAAGGGTTATTAACTAGATAATTAATCTTATTATAGAGGTATATAATAGGACTATTATTACATATATATAGCAGCTAGGCAGAATTTAGGCGCTAAAGCATATTAACGCTATTATAAAGGGTATTAACCTAGAACTAATTATTAGTAGGATATAAATAGCGAGGAAATAGCGAATAATAGCCTATATAAACCAGGACGTCGAGAGCTAGGTGCTCCTAGATAGAGGCGAGCTCCTAGAGCTAAAGCTACTCTATATTATAGCTACTACTACTAGTAATAGGATTGTAAATAAGCTTAGTAATATACTTCTATACTACTAAATAATTACTAAGAGAAGTAAGTATATAATATTAATAAAGAGGAGTTAAAACGCCCTCCTATTCATAAATTTAGATTTAATAGAATATATTCTAGGTTATCTAGGCTACGCCCTAAAGCTCCTAGGGGACCTACTAGGCATTAGTATATAGCAACGAGGCAGCGAACTAGCAGAGACTATAGTAATATAGTTCTTTTTATCGAAGTTATAATAGATATACTTCTATATATATTCGCTATATATATAGTGAAGATTAATAACGTCTTAATATATCTTATAGAGATAACTAAGGCAGGGATAGCTACTATTAGTATTACTAGTGAGGTTACTAGAGAGGATTTTAGGATTATAGAGATATTTAGCAAGTATTATACCTATACGCGTGATATAGGATATAGCAGAGAGCTATTAGCAAAAGGCTAGAGAAGAAGATAAGTAGAAAAGAGAAGAAATAGAAGGAAATTATTAATCGTAGCAAAAGCTGATAATATAGGTGCTAAAAATGAAGAGAGGTTGCTAGGTTAAAAAAGGATTATAAAGAGGGAAAAATTCAGCTAGGTTAGAGACCTTAAAAAGAAGATACCCTTTTATAATTAGCATCGCTAGGCAATAAGGCTAAATAACTACTAACTATATACTACTAAATATTTATATAACTATTAGTAACTAATTAAAAAATGATAATATTATTTAAAATTCAAAAATATATAAAGCGCTAGAAAATAAAATATATTATTCGCTATAGTAGCCTAAATCTAGCATAGGAAGGAGTAATAGCAAATAATATAATAAAGACGCTAAACTATCGCCCTATAGTTAGTAATGCAGAGCTATATTACCCTACTAGTACGCCTTAGGGACCAAGGCTTTAGAAGGGGGGTAATTATAAGGAATAATAGCAAGTACAGGATGCAGAGCTACGCTATTAGCAAAACGTTAGTAGGTTAGGGGCGGATAAATATACCTTAGAGAAAGCTCTATAAGGTGCAGACTTGGAAGGTTAAGCAATAGTCTAATATAATAACGGATACCTACGTTTCAACATTCTAGCCTTTCCTGGTTTAGGCCTTTAGCCATACTCTTTACAGTAAATAGTTATATATTAGTACTTTAAATACTTATAACCTTACTTTAAATATATCAAGCTATTTTATATACTTCTCTATATAGGTATAACTTTTAATATATTTATCATAGTTATTTAAATATTATTCAAAGCTTTGATATACTATGGCTATACTATATAGCTTTATAACTAGCTTAAGTAGGGTTAACTTAGTTAGAATAAGAAGTATATAGAACTTATTAAGGTATTATATAAGTATTACTATAAAGTTTATAACCGTTATATAATTAATAAGTTCTAAGAGGTTTAACTTAAGGCTTTCTAATAGTTTTATAATACTAGTATTCAAGAGAGTAGGAGGTTAGGCGTAATATTAAAGTCTAAATTAATATTATTAAAGTTATTATTAGAGGGTAGCTAGCGAGGTAGGAATAATATAGGAAGCTAATAAGGTAGGTTATATAATAAGTTATATAACTACTTGCTAGGTCCTAGTTATTCTAACCTACGCTATAGATCTAAAGTTAGATCTAGCTTACTAGGCGAATAGGAGTCTTACTTACTATATAGATAGGCGAATATTCCTATACTAGTAGTTTTTTTTTATACTAGTAATTATCTGATAAGCCTATCTTATTATTAACCTATTAGGTCTTACATAGCTCGTAGCGCTTATATAACTAATAGAGAGCTATAATATTAATTATAAGCCTCTTTTCCTTTATAGTACTAAGTTTAACTAGGTATTTATATAATAAGTATAAGTTAATATATATTACTATAGTAATAGAGTTAGTAATACCTAGCTTAATAGTAACTTATTAAAGGGTTAGGTTCGGAGCTATACCGCAGCTTCTTTATAAAACGACTATAATAAATTTACCTAGTTTATAGGTATAATCTGGGAAACACTATATAAGTATTTTAACTTATACCCTCTACTAGTTAAGGAAAATAATATAGGAACCCTATATATTCCTACGTAAAAGCAAACCCTCTAAATATTACTATATAAAGTAAGATATACGCTATACTAGGGCTAATTATATCGGTGCTAAACGGGCTACTAAGGCTCTCGTGGCTTAGAAACGCCCTTACTAAACCTTCTAATAAGGTACTACGAAAGCTACTATATAAGATAACTTCTTAACCTACCTTCTAGTAAGGTATTATAAATACTATTATATAAGAGATACCTCCTTAACTAAAGAGGTCTTTCCTAAGAGGTTCTTATTGCTAGAAGTATAAGAAGCTTTATTATTATAAGTAGGGCCTTATACCTCTCTCTCTTCCTTATTTATAAAGTACTACGTATATTATAACTTATGATAAATCCTTAAAGATATTACGACTATACCCTATATATAACAACACTAATCCTATGCGAGGTATACCCTTTAATACTAATAATATAAAAGAGATTACTGGAGAGTTTAGTATTAATATAATTAATTAAAGCTACTCTTTTATTAATTACTCTATTATATATAGAGAGTATATTATTAGTATAGCTCTTAAGAGGGCTCTTATTAATAATCCTAGAGGGGTTACTTATAATTATATTATAGCTAAGTAAGTAGACTTAGTAGTAGAAGCTAGGCGGCTTATTATATACTCTGTAGAGTAGCCCTTCTTTAAGTAAGTTCTTTATATTTTCAAAGTAGAAGTAGCTAAAGCCCCTTAGGGGAATATTAGTAAGTATAGCTTATACTAACTACTTTAATATAGAGAGAGCGTTACTATTAATAATATAGCTAGCGGATAACGTAGTAGTAGAGATAGTATGTAATAGTAGCGCGGGTAGTATACGAGAGGATAAGTTAATAGTTTATAGTTTAAATAATTAAAAACCACGTTATTATTGGTATAAAGGGGTTACTTATAATTATATTATAGCTAAGTAAGTAGACTTAGTAATAGAAGCTAAGTAGGTTATTATATACCTTATAGAGTAGCCCTTCCTCAAGTAGGTCCTCTATACTATTAGGGCAGAGGCAGCCTAGGCCTATTAGGGCTTAAACGTTAGTAAGTATAGCTTATACCGACAAATAGAGAGAGCGTTACTAATAATAGTATAGTAGCGGACGAAGCGGTAATAGAGGTAGTATTAGTAGCATAGGTAGTGCGCGAGAGGATAAGTCGATAGTTTTATAGTTTAAATAATTAAAAACCACGTTATTATTAATATAAAGTTAAAGATTGTGAGGCTATCTAGTGGGGTATATATAAGTGCGGCTACAGTTAGGAGAGTTATAATCACGTAACTAATGGCTATGTGTATTATTAGGAGGCGCGGAGTTAGAAGGTCTATTGGATTTAAGTAGGTAAAATCACTATGCAGTGGCTAGAGGCCCTTATTAAAGGGTTAAAGTAATAGCGAAGGCGGGGTTAGCGCCAGCGACTATAGTACAGATCTCTAAGGCTAATATACTATAGGTAACTCGTTTATACTTAGTAGAGCTATAATAGATAATATTACTATCAATTATAAAGGTTATATTATTTATTATTTAATTAGTAAGTATAATAGTATAACCTAATTATAATATAAGGTCTCAATTATTAGTAAATAATCTACTTATAAATATAAATAGTTTAGTAATAAGTAGTAAGAATATAATAAATATTAGGCCTCGGTTAAGGTAAGGAGGAAGGAGAGGGAGTAAGAGAGAATTAGGTATTAGTATTATTAGCTATTATGAAGAAGGGATAGAGCTATATTTAGAGATTATACAAAATAATTAAGCTAATTCTTATATCTTAATTATAAATATTATCCCTGAGCTATAGCTTTAAGTAGTTAGCTTATATATTAAGTAACGTATAGATATTATTACGTAATCTTCTTTTTCCTAATAACCTAATTCCTTTCCTTATATTATATCTTTATATTACTTATTTCTCTAGAAAAGGGACTTTTTCCAAAAGATTACTTACTTCCTTAAAGAGGGGACCTAAAGAGAAATTATTAAAAGCGCTTCTCTAAAGAGGGGACTTTCTTAATAAAGAAATTACTTAGAGGGGAAAAGTTAAAAAAGGGGAAAGTTTTAAAGATTACTTAAAGACCTTCTTGAAAAGGGGACCGTTTTAATAAAGGGATTACTTAGAGGAGGGATTTAAAATACCTATTTACTTATTAGATCTTATTAACCCTAAAGAGGGAATACTCTAAAGAGAGGATTTTTAGTTACTTAATTTTTAAAAGGATTTTAAATTAGTAAAAGTAATAGATCTAAAGGGAAATAAAATGGGGAAAGGTTAAGGTTAAAATAATATAATTAACTAATCTAAGTAGTCGTTATAGAAGACTTAGTATATATCTTTTTACTTTAGAAAAATAAATACTACTAGTATAAGCTTATTAAACTAGATCTATTAAACCTTTATTACTAGTAGAGTAGCTATTATTAAAAGCTTTTTAATACTTATTATAACTTAGATAAAATAGATATAATATAAGTAGGATAAAGCTAAGAGGTTAAGGTTATAAAGTTATAAAGTTATAAAGTTATAAAGTTATAAAGTTATAAAGTTATAAAGTTATAAAGTTATAAAGTTATAAAGTTATAAAGTTATAAAGTTATAAAGTTATAAAGTTATAAAG